>JBBPQV010000058.1:0-55710 GCA_038092675.1 Boletus rufocinnamomeus
TCAACTTCCCAATCTATTTTGCATTGATAACTCGTAACCCATACTCCAACTAACCCTAACCCCATTAACTAAAAAGGGTATTTTTATTTCTACGAGTGGTTGTCCAAGGTGGAGAAGGCCGAGTGTGACCAATCTGATTCAACCATCACCGACATTTTTTTTAATAATTTGCATTGGCTGAGCAAAGTTTTGGAAAAGAACTTTCAACAAATGTGAGGAAGGCATAGGAAGAATGTACTAGGAATATATATTATGAACAAACTCGAAACACCTCCAAGCCCAGCACACCGCACTCCCTTACAACCAATACCCTGCGGCCATCCTGAGAGTGCGTGTTGGGAGGGAGTCGACTGTATCTGGGGTTACAAACGGGCACGCAGATGATATGAATCCCTGCATACAACCCGCTGCGATCCGACTGCTTGTGAACGAAGTTCAAAAAAAAGCGTATACTTACTGACATGTCTCCATGCTCTACTCCGCGAAGTCTGGCCTCGCGGAGTTTAGGATCAACAATCTTGCATTGAATTAAGTCTAAACGCTGGAACCTTGTTCGCTGCAGGCAGGGGTATTCGGTCGGTGTTGGGGGCTTGAATGAATAAATCCCCGGAGTAGGGCGAGTCCGTTGCAATTTTCATAGCCTGGCGCTGTGGTATAAGTCGCGTCCGGAAGGGGCCCGCTTGGCTTGTTTGCTGAAATAAATAAATCACGGCAATGTAGAAGTCCAGGTCATTGAACCTTTTGGCAGCAGGTGTGAGATAGAGGAAAAGGTTTGCGTGAGACTCCGTACAATATGGACCTTATACCAGTGTGTAGGGACCGTCCGATGACTGAGCGGCACGGATTTTCGTGAAAAACCCGAAGGCTCGGGCACCCTTGTGTAATGCTTAGTCGCGTTCCCTTTCTTTCTCAACATAATTATACCCCGGAATTTCCCCAGGGCCCAAGGGCAGGCGGCGACGGCATCTCTTTGAACACATCAACTTTGAAGGCCATGCATTGGTTTCTCGGGTCTCCTCGCATGTTGGTATTCCGTTACGCGCCGGACACTTTGAACCAGGTCTGGAGCAGGAAGCGGTCTGAAGCAGGAAGCTCTACATGATCAAAGCGACGTGAACGGTTTTGGGGAAAAATAGCCTCCCTAATTACCTGCAAGAGTAATCGGCGAACAGATGGGTGACCAAGAATAGAGGTCCTAGACCGTAGACGGAAGCTTACTTCTCATGGCACTGGCGAAACGTAGCAACAACTTCTTCACCTCCCCACACATGCTTCCTCAGGCTAGCACAGTTGCGACACACGGGCGATATTCCGTGGCTCGCATAAGCCACTATAGCTAGATCCCGGGATATTGGTCAGTCGACTGCGGAACTTCAGCGCAGAATGGAGCTCTAAACACTCACGAAACACCGAAACAGAAGAATAGGATGGACGATAAGCAATCACTTGCTCGCAGGATCGCTCGAAGCGAGGTACATCGTGACACCGCGACCAGCGCAATCACGATTTTCACTTGGCATGCGATCCCTGCGATTGCTCGAGGAATATACAAGTGATCCTCTTCCAGGGTTCCGGACCTTTCTGTGTCTAGAATATGAGTAGGTTCACCTATCTATTGAGATGACGAAGTAATGGAATGACCCAGATATCAGGTATGATCAGAGGAGGACTGCTACACTGTGGCCCAAACCCTCTTCCATTCCCATGGTATGTACTGCAGGTTATACCTCTGTAAGCGAAGGTATCAACCACGCAATACAAATGGGATGGAAAAGGGTCTGACCATTGTGTAGCAGTTTTTGCTCTGAATGGCCAGCCGATACAGAGAGGAAACTCCCTCTGCCGTTTTTATAGGAAGATACCACGCACGGATTCCCCAGCATTCTTGGATCTCTCTAGATCTATCGGCTCAAGCTTTACTCGACTTCTGGCCTGAAGATCGCTGAGGTATCACGTCTTTCGGTTCCTATGGAATAGAATGTTCGAATTTCCACCCACAGGGGCCAGAAGCGTTCGAAGTTGACCTCCATTTCACGATGATGATGAGGCAACACACCTCCGATGCCCCTCCATAACGGGGGATTTGTCCTCCAGGTACAGAACAGTTACAACGGTAGCTGGTGCCTTTTGGAAAATCCATTTCTGCGTTGAGAAATCCTTGGTGCATGGAACCAGGGCGTAGACACCAGGTACTGCTGCCCTGACCCACACTCGACAAAAACAGGTCGTGTGTGGATAGGTCCCGACGCCGTATGGCCTAGGAGAGGTGGTTTCTGGCCATAGGAATTCTCTTTCGGGAATGTGGCGACTGGCGTCCGTACAATTCACCGTGCTGGGGTCACGGGGATGGCGAACTTCTCTGCCTCGCTCATCACTCGCGCGGTTCATTCGCAGAGGATCGTGGACACACGCCCCCTGAGAGCATCCTGGCTGTTTGCTGGTCCTCGGAACGAGGCTAGTTGGAGGCTGGTATTTGTTTTTGTTTTTGTAGAAGGAGGTATACGGGCCGGTAAGTTGATGCGAAACCCAGCGACAGATTCTCCGATTCACTGACAGTCTCCTCTAGGGAGACGACACGCCACACGAAAGCAGCTCCAGATCGGTCCCAAATTTCCGAACACCGTGACTATGCGGCGCTGCACACCCCCGCAAGCCAGCCTGAATTCCATTGGTGCTTTACATCACCCGTGCTTGCTCTAGCACCACCAAGAAGGTCTACTGCCACAGCCAGTGGCGTCGTCAACTCGGAAAAGCTCCGCCCAGATTGATGGTTAGAATAAAACCTTCTACCGGTCAAAAATGGTTGGGTTTCCTTGATTCTTCCACTCAAGAGTTGCGCCAACACTGAAAGTTCCCTAGTTAACGTATTTATCGAGTTGGCAATTTGTGGATCTCCGGTTTTGCGCTGCCCACATTCCCCTCATTAATCCCATGGAAGACTTGGTGGGTGGCAAATTTTGACGGCGCCGCCTTTCAAACGCGTTATAGTGGCTTCATAAATCGGTCGAATATAGCTCTTGAGTTTCATTCGTCCACTTGTTTAATTCATTGACGGGATATCCCTTTCAAGATGTTCCGCGAAAGGACATACGCTACGTTTCATGAAAAGCCATATTTATGAGTTGATCTCGTTCAACACGGCCTTGCCTTTGATGCACTCGTGCTGTGTCCCAAGAATTTGCGCAGATCATCCTTTATAGCTTTTTCTGGTCGGCACACAAGTGCCAAATTCACATGACTACTGATATCCGTAGATAAAGGTACAAATATAACAACGAAATCGTGTTCTTCCGTGCCTTCCCTACTTCTGTCTCCCACCCATCAAGGGCGGCACTTCGTCTCATACCTTTTGCATCTTCGAGGATCATTTCACGAGTGCCTTCCGGGGAACATGCGGATATATGTCGAGTTAACAGCCAAATCAGCTTCTCTTCACAATCCTTACTCGTTGGATCAGCAACGCACGTACCGTTCAGTGAGCGTTGATCCTGGAAGCTATTCAAGCAGTACTGCAGCTCTGCAAGTTCCGAGGCGCAGCTGGTACGTATTCCCCGGAGAAATCCGTACCATTTGCAAAACGAAGAAAGCCAGTTGCCCGAGGAACGAAACACAAGCCAAGGCCCATGAGACATGTTTGACTCCGCTTCCGCGAAAGCGGACTTAGTTACCTTGTCGCACGAAGCGGATAGTGCTCGCGGAGTTGACAATACGACCTCTTCCAAATCGAGAGACGACGTAGGAAGGTCAGGGGGGGAGGAGCGGCAATGTCTGGCCAAAAGCTGATCTGTGAGAGCCAGCTGGTATCGGAAGTAAGTATCTTGGGGTTGGTAATGGAAGGGAATGACCGTCCGCTACTCGCCGCCCACCAGGCTTTCAAGTCTGGATCCAAACGAGTCGGGAGAGTCTCGAACGTCGCCGTCCGATTCGAACAAGATATTACAATGGTTTTCGTTTGTTTCACGTACGAATGTTTTTGGTCACATTCTACAGGCGTTCTGGAACTTGTACACCGACTTCCATTCCACCGATGTTGAAATGTTGGAGCGTGTTGGGTGCAACAAGTGAACTAGACGGGTCGAGTGATAGGGACCTGACTCCACTGTGGCGTCTGGTGACGGTGATGAAATTTGATGGCGCGAGTACATTCTTGAACCATCCGGGTAAAAATGCATAAGACAACCCGAAAGACACGGGATCAGGAAGGATCAGACCTGGGTTGCCTACGAAATGCAACAGGTGCCTCGAGCCAACACAGGAAGCAAGAGGCAAACTCGGAGAAATGGATGTCCGCAATGATAGTCCACGCTCAGTGCTGACACAATGGGTCCTGTTTCAGATATTGTTTTTTTGATGTTGTGCAAAGATATGGAACGAGTACTTGTTAGAAACTGAAATGACCACGCCAGTTGGTTTCCCATCTCCGACGCAACCAGTCAGCCGGCGGGCTGGCAGCCAATTCTCGCACCCCATCACCAGTCGGAAGCACATGGATCTCCCTGATCGACGCGCCTACTTCTCAAGCCACGGTTCAACGAAGACAGACCAAGACGGATGAGGGGTCCGTCGAAAGCTTCTTGTGACAACCTCAGTTTGCCGAATATTGGAGCCTAATTAAGGATCACCTAATTGAATTGCTGGGAAGCGGCTTCGCCGTTTCCACCATCAGAACTTCTTCTCCAACAGTACTTCAGGGTCAGGCACCTCTGCTGGAACCTGTGTAAGTGAACAATGAATAGTAGCCACTCCTGGAGGTGTTACAGTGGTCCTACGCGGTCGGGACTGGTCCTGGGGGCCTGACTGGCCGTCGCCAGGTTCTCGGCTAAGCCTCCTCACCGATCGGTGACCAGAACAGCTTCTTGTTCTTCGGTGACAGATCCATAGACCTTGCACGACATAAAAGAGATTAGTTGATTCACATGATTGCTAGGAAATGCCCTCCAAGTAGTCCTTCGGACTAGTGTCCTGTTCCACATGGGATGCGGACATTCAGGTGAGTATCTTCGGTTTCAGTAAAAAAATGTGTATGGACACCGTGCATTCGTCCAAGGACGCTGGCCTTGCGATGGCGACACCCACATCGCATGGTCCGAGGCTTCTTCCATTCCCATGGTATGTACTGGGACTTCGGCCAGGAAACAGTGGCATCGGCCTGCAGTACAATGGGAAGGAAGTGCCCCCGACCATGCAGCAGCAAATGTACACATCCCAGAGAACGCGACGTCCTTGGAGGTCTATACCAGCACACACACGTGCAGCGTCCATTCCCCATAACCCAGCTGCGTTGACAATAATGAAGGTGCGCACCAGGTAGGGGTTCCATGACAGTGAAGACCAGCTGCATCGGGCGAAACCGTCGACTAGTCTCCCGAAGCGTAAAGGTGATATACAGGGAGGGGACGCTCAGAGGGGTCTTCGTTGCTGATGCTGATGCTGACCATCCGGTGGGATTTTATAGTCTTGTGGCCAGTGTACTCGTGTCTGTCCACCTGGTACTCTGGCCTCACTCCGAGGTCGTTTGCGCCATGAGGTTGTCCTCAGTGGGATCTGTTAGCGGGGGTTTATCAGCTTCCATCGCGATCGCGATGGCAGACCAATTGTGCCGGTGAGGCGTTCGGCAAATGCATTATTTCATGTTTTTGACCATATCGAGGGACCACCTGTACCGGAAATTTATCTTTTTTCAGATGTGACGTGCAGCCCTATCGTGGACCACACCATCATAGGACCAGCGTGGGTTTTAAAGGTGTCCCATGAGCTGCAGCTGCTTGGGCACACATGATTCTGAAATGTGCAGCTCCTTCATCGCCTCGAACACATTCCTTGACGCTTTCACCGCGTCGTTCTTGAAGGGCAATTTCCCCTCTATCTGAGTTTTCATCGCAGATGGATTTCGGACTTTCATGTCGGTGGTTGCATGCTCTCTTTTCTCCGAAAGTGCCACCACCCTTCCACACCAGAGCAATCTGCTTATCGCTTTCATCTGTTTCCATTTGAAGTTTAATTCTTATTCTTTTTGATGAGATGAGATGCAGTCGACAAGCGGACGAGGTATGACTTGGTTTCCGATCAACTAAGCAACCAGAAACTTTTTTCTGCTCGATCAACAGGCGAAACTCCGAGTCTCCGTCTGCAGCCGCTCATGTCGGTCATCTGATCCACAAAATGTCCCTTTATTGCGGTGGCGAATGACCTCGTGCATCACTTCCCTTCATCAACGATGATGATCCATACGATAGTCCTCAGACTAAAGGTACGAGTGGTTTGCCGAGCTCTGACAACCACACATTTAAGCCACCCTCTTTCTGCCATGATATATGCAAAAGGGAATGATCGAAGCTTTTCGCTCTTACCCATGAGCGGGGTTGTAACAGGTCGCCTGAACGATGCGACAAACGTGTGGTGCGGACGTTGCATTTGTAATGTTTGCAGGACACTTTTCTGACATGGTGTGGCCGAGCGTATCACTCCCAGGGATATCTCACTCCGAAAACCCACTCGAATATATATTTTTTGGTTCGCGCCCGTTCGTAAAACCACATTCCATTTTGTCTACACCTATTCAAAACTCTCTCTGCCCCAAGGTACCCGGTTTACCATGTTCACAAGCCACAGTACATTCTCCGCGCCAACATGCGTCGTGTGGTCTCAACCCTGCGCTTTTGGTTTGACTTCTACCTCCCGGCTGCCACCTTCTTTTCAGCCCTGGCTTTCTAGAATAGCTTCCTGTTTGGCGTTCCTCCTCGGTGATTGGCCTCGAGCATGTTGGGTATCCGCTCTGATTTTTCCCTACTCGCTTTGCGTGGCTGACTCCCGCATCCATTGTCCAAGCCATGATGTAATAGGTTATATTCTTCGTTCCATTATGCCTTCCGGGTTTAAACTCGCCGCAATGTCTCAGTTCACACCCAGGAAAATACACGTGGACGATCGGTAGTATTTTCGGCAGTTTGGATATCGCTACCTTCTGAGATCTGGAACACACTGGTTCTCGGCCTACTCACGCTTATTCACGTCACACCTGGAGCCGTGATAGCAAATTCTAGTTGATCGTGACCAGTCGCAAATTTCCTCCCTTGGATGCCAGAGCCCAGGCGCAGGCAACGCACACTCGGGGGATTTACGGTGCGCAGATGCCCCTCTTCTGGCCATCTCGGGACATGTGTCACAGTCGATCGTCTCCATGATCGCGGGTCATTCAACAATAAAATAATCCATCACGTTCATATTCGCACCACAGTGTCAAATGCCAGCCACAGTTTGGATCGCAGCCTGAGTATTCTGATGCCTCCTACTTCCCCGACCGCACATGGGACGGCGACTCTTACTTGACACGTACTCGGAGGAAGTAATCCGTGGAGGAAAACGACAGTGGGGGAATGCCGTTTCCATCTGGGGAGACAAAAGAAAAGGAGGAAACACGTTGCGCCCGATATATTACTACTACATGTCAGATCTTCGACCGTCACCTTGATCAACATGTCATGAGTTCGCACCACGTCCCATCCCTTACCACCCATCACGGTCGGTGTCCGAAATAAACTTGGACTGTTTTATGCATTGGAACGGATACCTGTTCTCGTCTACTCTTCGTACATAGGATTGGCTGACTACGGCGTATATAGTCGTCGCCCCTGATTGACACACTCAGTACTTTTATTCGCACTCCCAGCTCTCGCGCTAAATTCGTGGCTGACGTCGATCACCGCTAACTCGTTGCGTCGTCTAGCTGGTGCACGCGGAAAGGCTGTAGTCTCAGGGTCCTTCAAAATGCAGTGCATCCGCACGGACAGCGCACACATGCAGGGTCCTGAAATTCATAACAAAACAGCGCAATGTCGAATTTGATATATGGACGCCCACACAGATGCAACATCTGCAAGTAACATGCATGTGACACCGAACTTCCCTCACCTCCGTACCCGAGGACCAGGGAACAGGGCTAACTAGTCCGTTTTACTTGATCTCCAAAAGTTTCACCTCTGATGGACCATCAGTCACATAGTCTGTCGGATCATCAATTGTGACGCACCAAATCTTAATGTGGAGTTAGGAGGGATGTCGGACATTTTCTTGCTGCCGTAACCCATCGATGGTGGAACCACAATTTCGCGTTCTCCTCCGATTTGCATTCCGGCGACACCGATATCCCAACCTGGTACCACAGTAAGCGCATCACACACTGGAAACCATGTGATTTGTCCTACCTTTGATGACATCACCCTGCCCGAGCGTAAAGACGAACTAGAGATAGAGTTATGAGTAATTCGAAGCACACGACAATTGTGGCCTACAGGTTTTCCTTTGGTGTTCTTGTCAAAGACTTTGCCATCGAGGAACTTGCCAATATAACGCATCTCAACCTTGTCGCCCTTCTTCGCCATCTTGCCCGTGCCGACCTTGGCATCCCGAACCTTGACACCTCCATCGAGGGTACGCTCGGCCATCTTGTCTCCCTTTTCCTTCTTTTCGCCATCCTTCTGCTCGGACTTTTCCTTCTTCTTTTCCGCCTTGTCTTTCTTGTCCTTCTTGTCCTTCTTGTCCTTCTTTTCCTCCGTCTTCTTTTCCTCCACTTTCTTCTCCGGCGCAGGGGCAGGGACAGCCGCGCCGTCTGCAGCCTTGAGTTTCTTCGCCAGCTTCTTCTTTTGTGATTTTGACAATTTCTCTTCAAGCTCATCAACTTCCATAGCTTCCTCGCGGGGACGCTTGAGGTTTTTGGGCAACTCCACCTCGTCCGGTATTTCTTCGAAGCGGCTACGGAACGCGGCACGATCAATCTGTGGAAGCTGCCTTACAGGCGACTTGACTCACGCGGCGTCTTCGTCTTCGTCATCCAGGTCAGGTTCGTCACCGTCGAGTTCTACCTCCACATCCGAGCTGACCTCACCCAGATTGTATGCCTCTTCCTCTTCCTCGTCCGAGTCCACATCCGATCCAAAAGGTGGCTGGTCAACAGGAGCCTGATCTAATGAAGTGGAACGAGTGAGGAGAGCATGTAAGGAAGGCGTATCACATCATACCAATGTAGTTGCCATACAAATGGATCGTACTGCCAAGGGAAAAGAAAAGAAAAGACGCGCCCTCAGTCACTCACGCGCATACACACGACACGTGTTACGCGCTCACTTTTTACCGACGGCCTCGAGGATGTACTCCATATCCTGCTCGAGGATGATTTCACACGTCGACTGCTCGATCTAGGAAACACGTCAGACACGTCCTCGGGCGTGTCAGAGGGTGAGAGAACGCGTACTTTGCCGGGGGTGAGCGAGCAGAGGACGGTGGTCACCGCGGGGCCTCTGGGTGGCTCGTCATCGTCCTCTTCGTCTTCTTCATCCTCGTCCTCGTCGTCGAGTGAGGAGAGACTCTGGTAGGTGAGCTTGACAGATGTCCTAGCAGTGTTGTCTTGCAGCTCATCGGGCAGAGCCGCATTTTTTATTTGGAGATCACCCTGAGGGACGATGACCTCTGCCTCACCGGGGGCTAAGACGATACTCCTACACGACTCGTCAGTGTCACTCACAAAACGTGCCCACGACGCGTACCAAGGTGCGATAGCGACGACCATGATGATGAAGTTTTTTTTAAAAAAAAAGAGAAGTGCAACTATACAAAAAAAGGACAAGTCGAAATCAAGAACGGGTAAAGGGAATTTGAAACTCCGCTTACAGTCCAGGTTAGTGGTCGCCGTCGAGATGGTCAGTATCAACGCTCGAGTGTCGTCGACGGGGGGGAAACTGACGCGTTCAAACAGTCAAACGTACTCAGACCGTATCTCGCCGCAGTCAGGTCATCGCTCACAGCAGCGCTCACGCTCGAAAACTTCTCGTCACAGGTCTGTATCACCTCGGCTTCTCATCAGATTGATCTCATGAACGCGCACCTAGGTCGTCGAACGGCACAATAAACCAGAGGTCGAGGCACGGTGTGTATGCCTTCCAAGACGATCGTGTCGTCGGTATCTCAATAGCATATATAGTGGATCAAAAGAAGTCCTCCTCAACCCGCTTACGATATCACGCAATGAGAACGAACGCGTGCTGATCGAGCCCTCCGTCAACTCGATACGGATGAGCATCAAGATTAAACAGGCAGACGAGATCGAACGTATCCTATGCCACAAATTCATGCGCTTCATGATGCAGCGTGCGGAAAGCTTCATCGTGCTGCGCAGGAAACCCGTCCCGGTAGGTCTGATCGGTGTGGCAAGATCGAAGCAACGCTGATAGTCACAAGGGTTATGATATCTCGTTCTTGATCACCAACGTTCACTCGGAAACGATGCTCAAGCACAAGGTCGTCGATTTCATCATCCAGTAGGTATCCTTACCAGTTGTGTGGTACTCAGGTATGATGTCTCCCCAAACCCCAGATTTATGGAAGAGGTGGACAGAGAAATAAGTGAGATGAAACTCAGCCTGAACGCTCGGGCGCGTATAGTTGCGGAGTCTTACTTGACTGCAGTAAGTTCACCTTGCCTGCGACGCCGAGAAAAAAATCTGATCTCGTTGGTAGTTCAACTCATGAGTAGGAATCCTTGCCGAAAACTCTTTACCCTATCCACTACATCGAGTATCTTCGGGTAGATGCAGATGTACGTCCTAGAACCCCGAGCTCCAAGTTGTATCACTATACCGAAGCTAATCGAAGCGAATCCTCACAACGATGGCAGGAAATAAATTCCAGTTGGTGACTCCTTAAATGGTCATTTGGGTACTAAAGAACTACAACTGCAATGTGCTACAACTGCGAAGATAACGTAGAAATACTGTACGTCATATGAACAACTTCTAAGCTATGTGCGGTGTTGGTCCATGCCGAGAACCTGTGATACTAGTACAGGGATCATGCGAATGCTGGGAATGCGATGTGGGGGTACAGCTAGAAAAGGGACACATGGGGGGGTAGAAGAAGACTCGGATACCAATGCAGAGACGAAAGAAGACAACGACACTTACTCACCACGCACACCCCCCAGATTATCAAACAACAAATCCTTGAGCCTCCCCCAGACCCGATTTTCGGCACTTGGCGTACACTGGACCAATTCTCTTGCCCTCTGTTCAGACTCGACCAATTGTTGACGCAGCTCCCAATTCTCGTCCCGCCATGCGTCCAGCTGAACGAGCATCTCCCGAGAGTGAGATTCCAACGCGTGCACCTTGCCTTCGGCGTGCCTCAAGCGATCATTCGACGCTGTAAGCTTCTCCTGCAGCTTGTTCTGCGCCGCGCGTGCTGCGCTCAATTCCTTTTCCAAATCCTTGACGCGTGCCAGAGGCTCCACCTCGGGCGGCAATGCATTACTCGGTGGATGGCTGTTCGAATGGGACGGGGACAGCGATAGGCAGTGTCTGTTGCTCGAAAACTCAAGACCGAGCGCGTTCTTTGGTTGGGGACGTACCGCCCCAGTAACGATAGCGTCGTTTACGGTCCCGTAGACGGCGCGAAAGAGGTCGCGCGCTGTAGACGCGTGGCTTACGCTCTCCGGATCGTCGGGATGCTCTCGGCTGATATCCAACTCGCACGCTGCCAGAAGCAACATCGCGGGTCGCATAGCTGCACTTTTAAAGGCGGACGCCGTCCGATCAATCGGTTTGGGACAAGGAGAACCTGGAGAAACTGACGTCACTGTAGGGGTCTCCGGGGCAGGAATGGGTGCTGCTGTGAATAAAATCTCAAACTAAATGATTCGCGGATGTGCATGAAGCGTACCGTCTCCCTTTCCTTTCTCGACATCGGACGGACCGTCCAAACTATCAAGTAGGGATCTTATCACGGCACATGCGGCCCTGGAGCGGCCCGTGCGCCGATAGTGTGCGCCAACCAGGATATATGCGCCTGGATCGCTTTTAGTGATACTGAGCAGTGCGATCGTGCCCTTTGGGTCCTCGGGGAGCGCGGAGAGATCATAAGTGAAAGGGTACCCTTTATAAACGAGGCTGATTTGGTAACCATTTCCATTCGTACATGCAGTCTTGTTCGTCTTGTCTGTAGATAACGGTGGGAGGCGGAGAGAAGGGGGAGTGAGAGAGAAAGATGTCTGAAGTGGAGGCGCAGTGGAGGGTTTATCTGGAAGTTCAATGCTGCGTAAGAACGTGGTCACCGAGCCCGGAGGTGGGGAATCGGCCCTCCTTTGACCAGTGAAGACAGTGGTAGTGGGCGGCGCAGATGTGAGAGGGAATCGAAGGGAAGGGCCAGGCACATCTGCATGTATGCTAAGAGCATTTATGTACGATGGCCGTTCGCGCGTCGACCCGTCCCCGCTCGCATTTCTCCGCCGAGTATAAGAGACAGCACGATTTCCCCCTGTCTTAAAGAGAGAGCGGCACTCGTCGTCCGCGGAGGAGATTGTGCGTGAAGGCTGGGCCTCCTCGCGGCGCGAGCTGTGCGCTCGGTCTGGAGGACGGGGGGAGGTCGTCTCGCGAGTGTGGCCCTGAGGCTGGGTCGCGTTGTGTGCCCGACGCGTTCCGCGAGTGGGAGATACGGTGGCGGACGACCTGCGTTTTCTGTAAGGAGCGGGGCGCAAGGACGGGGGACGGGATGTGTCCTTCATGGTGGGGAGCAGTCAAGCAGGGCTGTGGCTGACTTGACGGGACAAAGACCAGCCAAGGTTTCAGATGTGCGTGTTCTCCAAAAGTTATCCGACCGTCGCGGCTCCCTCAGAGATGCCCCGAAGATTCTTCTTCTCCAATCGAGATCACAGACGTTATGCTACAACATCTACTCCGGGTCTTGTGGGTACCATCAAATTATTAACCGTCCCCCTCCTGTCCAATGGCCAAAACGGAGCATGGAGCCATATCCTACGCACTACGCGAGAGCCAACGATCATAACCTTCACCGCAACTAGCTCAAGCCCCTGGACCTCAGCTTCTTGGTCCGGACATGTCGCTGTGAATGCATGACAGCTCTCTTGCTTCTCGAATCCTTCCGAGGACACTGGAGTGATTGGCCGGGATCAAGACAGTGAAATATAATGCAACAACTCGCCGGTTCTCAATTCGTCTCCGAATTCTGTTGTCTCTGAGACGCATTTTTACACCGTCATCCTGTGACTGGCACAGGTAAGACAAGTGTCCCGGAGAATGTCATCGATGTGATTCCCATCGAGGACAGCCATGAAATTCTCAGAGGGGACTGAAGGGCGAGCGGCGGATCTGCAGCCGGAAACTGTCCTTCACAGGATGGTCCTGGAGGTGTATATATCAACGAGACCCGGATAACATGGCTACGAAGCCAACATTCAGAGAAAAGAGTTGCTAAGAATAATTCGGGAAGCGTGGGCTTATCGTCATCGCGGTGTGATTCTTCAGGCGTAAAGAGGCTGCAAATCATCGCGGATGACGACACGCATACACGCTATATATCTAGCATTTCCAAGAGGCCTTCTCCAATGAGTGTGTCGCTGCGATGGTACGCCTCCGATTCTGTGTGCGATCTGAGGATTGCATGAGAGACATCACTGTTAGAGGTCAAAGTCGAGATAGAAAATTCGTGCTAACGGTCCCTGAAATTGAGCTTACTGGCAATCGATCGCCAGCAGTTGTCCTTGAGTCGAGTCCTGTTTGTTGATTGGTTGGGAATCGGCCATAATCATTCAGAGTGGCGTAAAGCCTGAGGGCAGTCCCGGCTACGGTTGTTGAGGTTAAACGATATGAACTGGCGGAATCGTTTTCGCGGGGACAGCATGGAGGGGGAAGTGGGAAATCGAAGGGTTGCCCTGCTGAAGCGCTGATGGACGATCTTTTATACCTTGATCAGCAAATATTTGAAAATTCCGTCCTCGGTACTTTACGAAATGTCTTTTAAGTGATGTCACCGCTAACCTCCGAAAAAGCTGTGCTTACTTACTTAATCAATAGCTGAACGACGGTAAGAAACGGTGAATTACAATTATTTAAGACACAAAAAGTATAAAGTCGCAAAGCAACGAACGGCAGGTCATATACCCGCAGCTCAGAAGCAATAAATTATAGCAAAGGCCATCGTCCAGAGTATCGCAGCCGCTCACACCGGGAGGTCCAACCAATCGTAAACAAAGATCCCAACCTTGAACGCCTCCCAGCTCGGAGCATCACGACAATGGAACATGCGATGAATCGAGGCCCAGCGGGAGCATCGTATGGTCTCTCAGCACCGATCTATCCCAGGAAGACGTGCGTAGCTGTTGTCCTCCCACTTAGCAACTTCGTGCTCCTGTAGGTCTGAAGGGTACGCTGCTTACATGCTCGATTGCCTCTGGCGTGGACAGGATGTTCATATGGTCCGGGACAGACCCGCTGTTCTGATCGTCCCGGCGGAAAGAACGTCAGCTTGGACAGCTCGAATCAACCCCGGTATGACTCACCAGCGCGAACTCGTCAAGGTTGCGGAAGGCGTGCCGCATGTCTAGAGGCAGCTGCGTAGGTAGGATTAGCACGTGGACCGTGGGCGAGAACGGCTTCGAGGCAGCGACGAGTGGAGCCATCGCCTAGTCCAACAAGACAGTCAACAGGGTGTCCGAGGGAGCGAAACGACGGGAACCGCACCATCGCTGTCTTGATTGCGAGCATAATATCAGCTCGCTTCGCTCGGGCATCTTTACCTACTAGAACGAAGAACTCCCAGAAACAGTCTATGATGTACACCGATTCTTGCTGTACAGTCTCTGCAAACACGGTCGGAACTGGACAGATCTGAACAGGGTTAGCGTTCGGGATTCGTGATGCGCGGCGCTCACCGGAGCCTCCGAGTTCGCAACATCCACAAGCCAACAGCGAGGCTCGGACGGCACCACGCTGCTCCTCCACCTCCAATAATCAGCCTTGGCATAAGATTCAGAGTCACCAACGACCATCCAGAACATCTCATCACCCCCATCGTTCTCGCCCTCCACGAGCTCCTTCACCGACGTTCCCATGGTGGCCATACCCTGTGCATATCGGAGCGCCGCGGTCCGTTCTGCTGCCACCGAACCACAACCATGCCACACATAAATATAATCCAAGACGGAGATACAATAGCTGTATCCAGAACATAGGTTTCTGATGTTCTGTGGGTAGATGATGTCAAGGTCTCACGGCGTATTGCATAGAGAGGACGAACCAGATCTATCTCGTCAATCAAGACATGACCATCATTTGATCTCACGACATGCATCGCAGTATTTTCGGAGGACCAATGAGCCCTGGTGCCCTGGAAGACCAGTCAAGCCACCGACACCCTCAAGCAATATCCTTCCTCACCTGACGGATCGCAAGTTGCCCTCCGAGAACGTAAACGAGTTCCTCAGGCTCGCGCTGTTGATCAACCACATCCTACATGCATATCTCTCATAAATCAGTGCAGTCATGACGAATGGGAATCACGAACCGCAGAGGTACCGTACCGCCTCGCGAGCTCGCCAATTTTCTTGTCCTCCTTCTCTCCAAAGCGACACTTCTTTCCCTTCCAGCACCATACCTTGGTAGCTACAAGCCCGCTCTCGCGGGACTTGGCACGATGTACGATGACAAGGACCTCGGCGTCGTAAAAGATATTCGTGTCACGTTGAACGGGAGTAACACTCGTGTGTACGACCGACATCACCTCGACCATTACCGTGCGCAGGTCAGGATTCGGCACGAACTCAACCGGTCTCTCCACGTTCAACAGTGCCGCAACGTCCAGCTTGGGCAACGGCTCGTCGACATGATCTGTTTGCGTTAGTTCGGACCACTCGAACATTCACAAAGGCTGGTCCTTACCAATGTGTACTTTCGAGGATGAGGACGGAGCCGAGGGTGACTGCTCAGCAGCGCCTGCCGACTCGACATGTAAACTACTCAAAGAACCCTCACTGACAACATTGCCACCCAACGCATTTTTCCCCACACCCCGCGACATAGTGTTGGCCGGAGTCGCCGCAGGCGTCCGCACCTCTGCTAACGGAGGCATCGCGATAGCCGAGTACCGCTCATAGCTCGACTTGCGTTTCTCCGCCACCGGACCACCGAGGCCAGTACTCGGGAGCTGGCGGGCAAGGACGGAAGCGGGAGCGGGAGCGGCAGGGCCAGAGACAGTCGTGATCTCTTTCTCCTTCTCCTGCTGCTGTGCCGCCTCGCTCAGCGCCTGTGCGACATCCATCACCAACGCTCTATTCCCCGTGCTCGGGATCCGCGTGTGACGCGTAGGTGACGGTGGCACGGCGGTGCGTTCCTCCTTATCTGTCAATACCGGCCTCTCGTCTTTCTCTACCACCGTGATCGCAGCAGGCTTGGCGAGACCAGGAAGGGCCCGACGCCCGACCATGCCAGGCTTGGCACCTGGCGTAGCTCTATTCGCCGCTGAAGACGACGACGCGGGTTTGACACCAATCAACGTAGGCTCCGTCCAACGGTCACTGATCTTCCCCGTACTATTTGGTGGGCTGGTCTTCGCCGGAGCCTCCGCTCCAGACCGGGCATCCCCCGAGCCAAATGAGGCAGGTGCGCTTGACGTGTGGGACGGACTCGGAGCGGGACCTGTAGACGATGGCCCAGCCAGATCAGGCGACTGGCTGATCACTTTGGTGCCTGTGGCGGAGGGTCCAGATGGTCCAACGACAGATGCATCTTCTGGGCCCCCTCCCTCGAGCTTTGCTTTACGCGGCTTCTTCGCCCTATCCTTCGTAGGCTATTCGCAGCATCCAAGGGGTAGACGGAGATAATCGACCAGTAAGGAAAACATGCCATTACAACGACCAAGGCAGCATTACACCATTAATCGACGTGAGGTATATGCATCAAGTTCAGCCAAATCCAAAAAAAAACGAGGGGGGGCATCCATCAACCATCGATTCAGCTCAGTGTCACCAAAGAGGACGCACATGACTCAGTGGTTTGCCGGGCGAAGAGGGCAGTGGTGATGCGGATACCCTCGGCGTCTTCGCCTTGCCTGGGAGCGCATTGATCCCAGTTGCAGCCCCGTGGTCTACACCGCTTCCACCCGTCCCCGCCCCTCCAACTTGAACTCCTCCTTCTGATGCTTTGACGCCCAATTCGTCGACGTCGGGTATAACAGGGTTGTCACCGGTCTTGATAGGCTTAATGTAGGATATCATCGTACTTGAAGATCCAAGTTTCTCTTTCGTGTCTTGGACAGGCAACCCATCCGATTTCTTGAGTGGCGTCTTAGGTATTGCCGGAAGGGAAGCTACGCTCCGCAGAGACCGCCCCGTATCATGTGTTATGACCACCGAGACGTCCTGTCCCTGTCCTGATTTCATGCTCACATGCGCGGTGTGTGACCGCGTCGGAGTAGCACTTTTGGCAGTCAGAAGTGGAGGTGATGGTGTGCCGCTGCCGCTGCCGTTGGCATTCATTACAGGATTCCATCGATCAAGCACAGAAGCGCGTCTGGCACCCTTCTCCCGCACCTCATTACCGCCCTGACTAGGTGCGGGCGACGTAGAGGGGAATACATGCTTCGGGGCGGCGGATGGGCTTCCCTGAGTGTCACCACTGAGTCTGTCACTCGCCTGGACGACGCTCTGAACGAATCCACGTCCCTGCAATCTGCTGATACTCGGTGTAGGGTCCCTTGCGGGGGAGTTGGTCGGCGGACGCAGGAGAGCGGGGGACATGCCACGCTGAGGCTGTGGTGTGTGGGTGCCGCGAACAGGCGACGGCGGCCCAGGGGATCTCGGGGGGACAGCCGACATCGATGGTAACTGGAAAGATGGTTGGTGCCGGGGCGTCTGCCATGGAACTGCCCCAGGGAAACTCGCGCGTGTGGGACTGGGTTGGATGGGGGTCTTTGCTCGTGTGCCATCTACGCCTGGTGTTTTGGCACGTTGCTCATCAACGGAGGTCTTTGTAGGGAATTCTGTGGAGGGCGTCTTTGAGCGTGCCTCGATAATGACCGGCACCGTCATTGACCGAGGGTCAGTCGTGGGTGTTTTGGGACGGGCTTCCCAAGCGGTGGGTGTCTTTGAACGAATATCCGTAACAGAAGGGGTCTTGGGACGTGACTCCATGATTGGGCTTTTAGCCGGGGAAACAGCCCGCCCTCCAAAATTCTGAGAGAGTGGGCGTGAAGGAAATGCGGGGGTGGGTGTAACCTTGAGTTCTGAAAAGCTGCCATGCGGCGTACTTTGACGTCGCTCACGGATCCCGAGAGAGGACGGTTTGGGAGACGAGGATCGACTAGAGGCTTGCTCCTCGATTTTCTCCACATACCTGCGAGCGACGTTTGACGTGCTCATCGTACGTGCACGAGAGGGCTCTGATGATACTGTCTGCGGGGTAGATGATGCAAGGTTGGATGGAGGGGATTGTGGCACGGAGGTTGGCGCTGAGGGGGAGGGGGGAACAGCACCAGCCTCACGTCCGACCATTCCTGGCATTGCAACACCCCCACGACCGAATACCGGGTGTACCAGACCATGATCCCCACGCCCATCATATGCAAGGCCTGCATCCAACTGTGGCTCATGGCGTTTGAGTCGGGGACCAGATGCGTTACCTCCCATGAAAGCCGCAAGCGATATAGGAGCTGATTTCGTCCCAGCCGACGTCGGCTTTATCGCAGGCTTCGGCAGCGAGACAGTCGACGCTGATGGCTTCTCAAAAGATGCCCCAATATCAGCCTCCGCAGTACGCGGCAAGCCTTCTTGGAGTTTACCTGAAGTGCAGACCATTAAGACGGATACATTCCGCTCGCTCGTAGGCCAGATCACCTACACAAATTGATCCCATGCATGCCAATACCGAAATCGCCACTCTGGCCTGTTCTGCTCCTCCTCGTTCTTGCTAGTCTGGCTCTTACTATCTCCTCTTCCAAACGCCGTTGCTCGGCCTCATCATCGGCGTCGACTTGACGCTGCATCGCCTTTATTCTGTTTGTCCATTCTGAAAGCCCAGTGTCCGTTGCAGTCGAGTTGGAGTATGGTGGGGCAGGGGGAAGATCAAACCGAGCGGAACGCGGTGTGGATGTCGCAGACATTGCTGAGGGCAAAGGGCTGAATGCTTGGCCCTTTTGTCTGACGGCTTGGGGGAGACGAATTGGGTTGGAGTGAAAAGCGTGCTTTTGCAAGGGAATGCACCACCTCGCACCGGACTGCCATGTCCCGCGGTGTATGCTGACGTAACAGCGCTCACATTCTGATTTCAAGTCAAAGTAGTAATGTCCGTTAGTATACGATCAAAGTTCACAATGTAATGTGGTAGTATCCATGAGACATATTTAAGAGTCCTTAACCATGTCACAACGTGATTTTACATCCCATTCTACAGGCTGTCTTCAAAGCTTCACCCACTTTGCTTAAGCAAAGACGACGAAAGCGGAGAAAACAGCAATCAGCATGGCTACACCAGCGTTAAGGCTGCTGACGGATAGAGAGGCAGCTCCACTCGAGCTCGTCGTCGAGTTGGTCTCCTGGATGTTGGAGGGCATCTGTCCATCTGTTCAAATTCATGAGTTCATCCTCGTGAAAGAAACCACTCAAGACACGAACCGGTGAAAGAAGAGCCACACTCGGACTGAACGGTAGATTGCTCACTCGTTAGGAGTGAGGGGTAGTCTTGAGCGACAATGGTGTATGCAGCCTTTGAGCAATTGGAGCAGGTAACACTTTGAGGAATGTTGATGGTTGTTTGACCAGTCATAGATTGTGCGACCAAGCTAAGAATGTTGTTGAGAGAAAGGGTGGTAGTCGCCGATTGGATGTTAGTAAGCTGTTCAGTTACACAAAGGGTGTTTGCCGAGGTGCTGCGCAATAATGAGTGGTGGTGAGAAGTGCAAGTGAAAGGTATACTCACTCCTTCAAGCATGCAATTTCTCGAACAGCAGGGTAGGCAGCTTCGACGGCCGTCGCGATTGCACTAGAATCGTTGGTCGCAAAACCAAAGCTGGCGAGGTCGCTGGAACAGCCAGTTGTGATGTTAGTGACGACGGCCTGGAGGGTAGCGTTGCTACACGGGGTCTGGCCACACATTCCCGTCAGCCAGCTGTCGATGGTCGGGATGACGGAAGTAGTGCTGGAATTCGATACAGCAAGGGGTGCGAGGAGAGAAAGGTCAAGGCAAGTAGCATCAGGAGAGCTCGCGACCGCAAGCAACGCCGAAGAGCATTGACTCGAGAGGCTAATAGGATTAAGGATCAGTGACATGGGTTTCTAGCATTGTGCGTGACTTACGACTGAGCAACGGCGAGACCAGCGCCGGCGATGAGAAGAGCAGGTCTGAAAAACATGATGGGTGAAAGTTAATTTAAGCAATTAAAGCGCTAGAAGGGATGAAATTTGGTGCAAGTAGAAAGCAAGAGGAGGGTACTGCGCAGTTGTGGTGTTGTCCCCCATTTATAATCTCTCCTGACGGCTGGGCCACTGCACCGCATCCGCATTTAGCGACTGCAATTGCAATGGTCCTCCCACGGCGTTGCTGTGGGCCAATATTGTCCACAAGTCACCGGTTCACCGCTCATATACATAATCTGATGCGCCGCCACCTTGATGTCACTTTGCTGTGTCCACTGCCATCGTCATTGTTTTTCACAGTATACCACCACGGCAACATGTTCGGCTGCCGAGACGCGGGTGCAAGTTACACACACCCCCACTGCGAGAATTAGAGTTGGACGGGAGAACAATGTTGCCGCCGTACACAATGAGCTTGTGCTTGCTTAGTCATCGATGGTACCTCAATAATGTTCATAGTACAGCCTACCAGATTTTTCATTGAAGGTGGGTTCAACGTTTTCAGTGCATTGAAAGCCACCAGCAGGTTTCGGGCCAACTTGAAGGCGTTGCGGGTCGACGCGGAACCATTGTGTCTCGCGATTCAGACGGTCCGGATCCTTTTATCCATGAATTGCTCGCTTAGATCTCCGTTTGCCGAACTTGGACAAAAGACGGTCATTCACTGCTATTGTGCCCATACACAACATAAAATCGATGAGTCCCGTCTCCACCCTGACCCTTTACTGTCTCTGCCGACGTAGACGTCGAGCCTAACTCCATTCGTTCTTCTCCGCCTTCCTTCAATATGACGTTCTCTTCGCTTAATTTGTTCTGCTTTCTGCTCTTGATTTGTTCCAACTCTGTGTTCGCCGGGCCGCTTCCGCGAAGCTGCAAAGGAAAGCTGCAGAGCACTAGTGCTTCATCCTTGAGTTCGAGTACAAGGACCTCAACTCCTTCCCCCACCACCACCACTGCAGCTGCCTCGACCGGCAGTCATCCGTCGAGTGCAACCGCACTGTCTCCCGCACCGAGTTCTGTTTCCCCATCAAATACTTCGTCAGGCTGCTTTCCGTCTTTGAATTTTCAGATGCCATCGAATGTCCCCGATTCGCTCGATAACTGGTGGTGTCCTATGGACACCGAGTACGCGTTCATGGGTTTCAGTTATGAGGTTACTGCATGTTGGTCTTCCTCATCTCGCCTTCGCCTACTTCAAACTGACGTCACATCAGGCCAGAACCCGAGCCAGCTCAATGCGGAGTTTGCCGATATCAGAAACAACTTCAATGGTCGTTATGTCCGTCTCTACGGCGCGTGCGATAATTCTGGATTCTAGTGCGTGTACTCACCGACCTTATGTCCATCCTTTTCTCTAACTTGAACCTGCAGCGACGACGTCGTGGATGCCGCATGGAACAATGGTCTTGGAGTTCACGCACTTATATGGGTATGTTTCGTGTTTTCTGGGATTCATTCCGTCGCTCACACTCGGCAGTTTGGTTTCGATGGTAGTAACGAGTGGGAAACCCGTCGTGATTCACTCATCAGCACGCTCACTACCAATCCCAAAGCCAAGTTCGTCACGCGTGGCGTGCAGTTTGGCTCTGAGCCCTTATACGATGACGTCCTTCCCCACTCTGAGCTCGCTTCGCAAGTCACCTCGGCCAAGGCTCAGCTCGCAGGCGTACAAATTCCCGTCACGGTTTCCGAGCTCGCTTACGGTTATCAGGAACGCGGCGGTGCTCAAGACGTCCTCGACGCGATCGACTACATTAATATTCACATGCTTCCTTTCTTCTCATCGCTTGCGACCACTGGAGCCTTTGCATGGCCGATCGTAGAGACGGATGTGAACTGGTTCATCCACCAAGGTGGGGAAAAAAAGATGTACTTTGACGAGGTGAGTCTTTCGGGATATCTAGCCTGTTTCCCTTCCTGACCGCTCGTCTTAGAATGGCTGGCCCTCCGTCACATCTTCAGGTGTTCAACCCAACAGCCTGGCTGCAGTCGCCAGCAACAGTAACGAGCAAGTACGTTATATTCACTTGACTTTTATGCGGACCCGAGCTGACGGGGTGGTCGCAGCAATACTACCAGTTACTTGACAGCCACTGCACAGATCTTAAGAACGCTCCTGGTGGGGGCATCGGGTGGTTTGCACACATTTACTCTGACAGTCAAGAGCCTGGATACGGGATCTACGACGTCAATGATGTGAAGAAGTTTAACTTCCAGCCCCGCACATCGTGCTAGGCAAGCATCGACCTTTGGAGGCGTCATCGTTTCGGTTATTGGGATGTTCCAGGAGAAGATCCCTGTCTTTTACTCTTTGGGCTCATGGGCTTATCATCGATCTTACTAGCATTCTTACTCATTCATTGACGGCTTTCAATCATCTGTATTCCTAGACATCTGTGCAACTGTGTATCATTACATTCCTCAGTAGCGGTACGATAATTGGTTGAAACCACGAAACATACATGTAACAAGATGAACCTATAGCAAGAGATTACCTCTACAGTACAATATAGTAGGCTCGCAGCGACAATGCATGATCTAGCAGACGATTATATGCTCTACGAATACCACCCTTAACCGTACCACTTGTCGCCGATCTTGGTCTTGGCAGGGGGACGCTGGGGAATCTGTGACTCGGTGATGTTCCAGACTTCTATGGCGCGCTGGATTACAACACAGATTCAATCTGGTGTTACTGAGGCAGTTCAAGGACCCTACCTTCCACGTAGCCATATCGAATTCCATAACAATCTGCCGAGCATGGACGCCTGCAGCTCTCTCATCCATAGTCGGCTGTTCGCAACGCACTGGCAATACTGTCAAACCGCAGCCAGGTGAAATAAGGGTTCCTCACGTACTGACGATAGGTTCACCATCCTCGTTGATCTCGAATGCACATTCTCCGTCACGGATAACAAATGAAAGGTAAAAGAGATTTTCCACAGACTGCGCAAAGTCGTTTGGGTTTACGATGAATTTGAAAAGGTTGATAGGGCCGGTAGTTTCGAGAATATCTTTGATCTGAAGGTGTTGTTAGTGATGTAGATGAAGACGCGTGAGATTCGACACACTTTAAGGACGTTTTTGGTTGTTTCGTTGTCAGATCTCTTGATATCCTCCTCCCTTATTTCTTGGGGTCGACGTTCTTCTTCTTGGACTTTCTCCTGCTTCTGGCGCTTTATTGGGGCTCGTTTTTTCTGTTCTAGCGAGAGAGGGCCAAGCCTGGGGGTAAATCAGCAACCGAGCCAGCGGAAAACGAAGGAAGGTAGATACATGAACCCCGTGACAGGGACTCTTCGGCTTTTTGCTAGCGCTTTTCGACCTATTTTGTCCCAGTCAAGTGCGCCGTCCTCTACCACTTCCATGTCTTCCCCATCGTCGTCCTCGAAGCGTTGCCTGCCACCCATGTAACTAATGAGTTTCGACACAAAGTCATCCATGTCGAATGCGGCACAGCCAAGTTTCATGGCGCGTGCCTTTTGTGCACTGATACTCGAGACATTTCGAAGCACCGTCGAGTCAAGAGTCGCTTCGGTCGGATTTTTGACTGTACGAGTGGGCGCTTAAGATGCTATGATTCTGTGACGGCATGGGGAAGCACACCTTTGGAGAAGAGTTCGTCCGCCTGTGCGACCTGACCAGCGAGATCTGCCGCGTCGTGGTCCTGCGGTCTCAGGTGTTCTGGATCGTGTTGGCTTCAATGCGCGTTCGGGGAAGAGACCGACGCGTCAGACGCACCTCCTGTCTTTTTCTCGAGAAGACGGTATTTCTTGCGGATATCGCGCTTCTCTGCTGCATCCTGGTCTGGATCGTACGCAGGGCTGTCGATGTTGCCAGGATTCTCGAACTGGACCATGCTTTTTGGCAACTAGTAGTGGAAAGTCGTCGGTCAGGATCAAAGTACGCGCGTCACGTGATTCAATTGCGCGACGCGTCTTAGACTAACCAAACAGGCACAAATACACGCGTTACCCCGCCACCTTGTCCGACGGCGGCCACGCGGTCAAAAAAAGCCATACAGGAACTGACGCCTCTGCAGCTCTACATCTTGACTCGACACTCCATTACACGCGTTGACCACCGATGTCCGCGCACGCGATAGACGTAAGTGTTGTCCACGGTGCTCGACGTCGCTCATAGGAGCCTGTGCAGTATAGCAGAAGCACACGCGCCGTATGCAAAGGGCCTGCACCGTGCACTGGCGCTTCCATCCCCGTAGGCACTCTGAGGTACGGCCAAATCGTCAGAAGTCAATTTGGTGAAACCGTCTCCTGGCGACACTGGTGAGCATCTCGTCAGTTCGGCAAATCCATGTGAAAGAAGCTGATGGATCGGCATCAACGAAACAGGGGTTGCGTCACATCTGACATCTTGCTCATGCTTGCCGTCACCGACTTGAATACCGTCACTGGATTCAGTAGCATCAGGTGTGCAGTCATTTTTTTCAGATGTGGGATGGTGACGAATAGTTGCATAGATACGAAGACCAGCAAAAGGTCAGGCGCGCTATTTCGGCTCAACGCATAGATCCTGCAGACATTCCTGCAACTGCGAAAGTAGTTGTCCCTCCAGCTATTCCTCCTGCGATGATGTCTGGTCCGTATGCGCCCGGCCCGTCCTCTGGTGCACTGGTCGGACAGAAAAGAAGATACCAATCTGATGCCGCTGAGACTTCTCAGTCGTTCAGTCAGTTGAGCATTCCAAATGCGAATGGCGCACAAGGCGCACGTGGTTCACTTGGCGATGAAGATGACGAAGTTATGCTCAGTGAACCAGAATCGGCCGATGAGCTCTATTGTGTCATGAAGTCGAGTATAGTGGGTGTACAGTACTACAAGGGTACGGACTTTGGCGCCTCGAGTCGGGTTATGCTGTGCTTACCCTATATGCAGGTCTTGTTGGGCCCGGAGAACAAGTCAGGCTGATCAGGGAGCCGCACAATCGATATGACAGGTAAGATATTAGCATGGTATTGTTCTCGTGATTGTGCTCACAATGAACCGAATAAAAGGAATGCAATCCAAGTCAAGAACATTGGCGGCGCTCAAGTGGGACATATCCCAAAAAATGTCGCGTCCCAGCTAGCCCCGCTTCTCGATCAGGGACTGGTCACGGTAGAAGGTGTCATGCACGAGGGAAACCGTAAAGCTCTTTCTACACATCTTGGGGTCGTGAACTGACTATTTATTTTAGTGAGTGGCTTCAGCTATTCGTTATCTATGTAAGTGACATCCAGCTTTGTTAGTTCCATGCTTATCCGCATAAATGTCAGGTCGTTGAACATCTATGGACCATCTGACAAACGAGACATGCTTGAGCCGATGCTTACTTGGGCTACACCTCGACAAAAAGGTTTCCCACAACGGGCAAGGGGTGGTGTTCCAGGGGCGGCATCGTCTGTGGCTGCTACGGCTGCCCTTTATGCCGCTGGAGGAGCATTTCCTTCCATGTACGTTGCCGCGCTTGCAGCAACTGGGATGCCTGGCCCTAGCCAAGCTCATGGGATGACGAGCGTTCAGAGTGAAGCACAGCAAGAGGCAATCAGAAAGCAAAACGAGGCATACATAAGGGCTGCGGAGCTGAAGCAGATGTTGAGCGGCCTCGAGAGAGTAGATGATGAAGACCGACGTACCTCGTTGCTTGATACGCTCTGCTCAACGGTTGACATCTTGAATCTTCCTGTACATCCTAATCCTCCAGGCATCGCTAGTGGAGAATTAGTCGTGGACTTGTTAAAACATCAGGTAAAACATGGATTCTATAGTTGCAATTGCTCACTGACATGCATGTAAATCTTAGAGTCAAGCCCTTCAGTGGTGCATTGGCCATGAGTATCCCAAGTTGCCTACCAAGGAGTCGGATGGCCCAGTCCAATTCTGGCAGTATAGGAAGGCAGGTAACAAGGTACGTTGTCATGATTGACGAGCGGGTATCTAACCTACGCGCTAATTGTCGCCAGCCATACTATTTCAACCGTCAGTTCAGTTCAGTTGACATCTAGTAAAGTGGTTGATGACCCTTGTTGTCCTAGTCGCTACCAAGAGTCCGCAAGACATCACCGCACCTCCTGCGCTTGGCCGAGGTGCCATGGTAGCCGACAGCATGGGTTTGGTATGTGGTACGATGAAGAGGGAATGCGGAAAATAATATATTTTGTAGGGCAAAACGCTTACGATGATTTCCCTTGTCCTTGCGACAAAGAAGGACGTCCCTAAGGGATACTGCAACAGTACCCTCATTGGTGCGCAACACCACGATGATGTATTACATCGTCTGTCTCATGTGCTTTGTTGATCACAGTTGTCCCGCTCTCTGTAATCTCAAATTGGGAGAAACAGATTGAAGAGCACTGCGTCAGAGAGGCCCTGTCCGCCTGTGTTTACTACGGTGCCACACGCAACATGACACCCCAACAACTGATGCAATATGATGTAGTGATTACCACTTACCAAGTTGTTACAGGCGACGCCGATTTCAGCGCCGTCACGCAGCATGGTGTCGAGGAAGGACCTGCAAAGAAGAAGAAAAAGAACGGGAAGGGCTTATTCGGTGTGAAATGGAAGGTAAGCGGGTGTCGATTTGATCAGCATTTCTGATAAGCTGAAGCAAGGTATGGCTCTCAGAGGATTATCCTAGACGAAGGTCACAGCATCAGGAATCCCAGGACGAAGATGGCTATGGCAGTGTGTATGCTTACTGCTGAAAGGCGATGGGTGCTTTCTGGAACCCCTATCGTGAGTGATAGACTATGTGTCCGTCCGCATCTAATCCTTCCTCCATAGATCAACTCTCCCAAGGTTAACCACATTCATTGACTTCAATTTGTTTCTCTCACTAACTTCAACAGGATCTCGGTTCTATCCTCACCTTCCTTCAAATTTGCCACCCATTGGACAATGAAGATTTCTTCAAACGTCTGGTCCTGCGACCTCTGAAAGAAGGAGACCCTGCTGGTGCCGAATTGCTTCGTGTAAGTTTGCTCCACCAGTCAGGTAGTTGCTCTGACCCTCTACCAGGCCTTGATGAGCCACGTCTGCATTCGGAGAACGAAGGAGGCAAGTTCTTGAATGACGCACCGCAGCCTTTTCAGTCCTGACACTACACCAAAGATGCAGGATAGTGAGGGAAACTCCCTTGTACCTCTCCCACCAGTGAAGTCCCTCTGTCTGCCGTTCCCTTCATCCACTTACTCATGGTAATAGGTCGACATCACTTTAGTCCCTGTGACACTTAGTGAGGAAGCGCGAGTAAGTAAAACTCTAACTGTGTTGTGCCACTCCCAATTGCATTTTCCAGACACTTTATGATGCCGTGGGACTTCTTTCCCAGCAACGAGTCGAAAGCCTGATGAGTCAAGTCGGAGGAATAAACCCTGTTGTTGGTGTCAGCTTGAATCTGATCATTTTCTCTGCTCATCTTATGTCTAGGTAACTACTAACGTCCTAAGCATGCTTACCCGTCTGCGTCAAATCGCTCTCCACCCGGGATTGATCCCAGCAGATTACCTGGATCAACTCCGGGCAAACGACGACATCAACTCCACCCGCGGCAGCGCCGTACAAATTACACCCGAGCTAAAGGCCAAGTTGGAGACGGCTATTCTCCAAGCGATCGAGGACAACGAAGAGTGTCCTGTTTGTTTCAATGTGATAACGGAACCCAGGATTACGTCGTGTGCTCACGTCTTTTGTTTGGCTTGGTACGCCCCGGTTTGTTGTTGCCGTTTTATTTCAGCTCACGATAGATATAGTATATCGGAGGTGATTTCAAGGGATCCAAAGTGTCCCATGGTATGCTATTCGTTGCCCGCTTCATTGATTCCATCGCTGATTCACTTGCAGGATCGCCGTCCTCTTACCATGCAAGCTTTGGTGGCGCCGCCACCTCCTACGGACCTTACACAGGCCCCTATGAAACAAGATATCGGTCAAAGCGACCTATGCACTGGATCGTCTGCCAAGATTGATCAACTCATCCACCTTCTGAAACTGATTCCTAACGACTCAAAAAGCTTAGTTTTCTCCCAGTTTACTTCTTTCTTGGACAAGGTAATCGTGTTTTACGACCATGCCGGTGTGTTTGCACTGACGCGTTGGATAGATTGGTGAGGCATTGGAGGAACATGGGCAAGTCCGCCAGTTGAATACTCTTGGACGTTGTGCTGAATATGCCTGCAGTATCCCATATGTGCGGTTCGACGGACAGTTGTCCGCAAGAAAACGGCAGGAGGTGCTGGAGCGGTTCTCCATTCCACTTGACCCGGATGAATCTCCTGCTCCCGGAGAACCCCTTCCACCTACTCGTCAGCCTCTAACTCAAACACAAATCACGCCAGCTGCGGATGATGAGAATGCCACCAATGGCAAGGACCCGGACTTTGTCGCCGGAAATGACACCGACGACGATGACTTTGAAGAAGACATCTCGGCCCACGTAAAGAAGAGCAAGGCAAAGGAAACGAAGAATAAAGGAAAGGGCAAGGCGAAAGCCATTCCAGCCGTGAAGCAGGTTTTCGACGGCTCTGCATTCTATGGCGAGAACCCGAAGGTCATGTTGATTTCGCTCAAGGCGGGTGCCTTGGGTCTCAATCTCACAGTTGCAAACCACGTATTTTTGTGAGTCTGACTTCACTTTGCTGTGTATATTCAGATTCTCATGCATTTCACCAGGATGGACCCGTAAGTAATTGTGTGATCATTTGTTTCATATATTGATCGGTGTTTGTCGGCCTCCGCCCCATACGCAGATGGTGGCAGGTAATGTGACCAGTGAACTCGTGGCGTCTTCCCCGCTGATAATTCTATAGGAAGGTATAGAAAGTCAGGCCATCGATAGATGCAATCGGTAAGCAGAGTGTCTTTTCTCGTTACGTTGACGGATGCTGACGTTCCTCTAGTATCGGACAGGAGAAACCCGTTCACGTATACCAATTGATCGCCGAAAACACTGTCGAATCCAAGGCAAGTCACCTACTCGATCGTCACAAACTAGCTTTTCCAATGTCGACCATTCGTTCTAGGTAATCGAAATTCAAGAGAAGAAGAAACGCTTGATCCAACATGTATGTAGTCATCGCCGCATCGTCAGATAGGGTTAACCCGGACACATCTTCGTAGGCATTTTCTGGCATCAAGCGCACGGAGACCCAAAGAGAGAAGAGGGAAGCAAGGCTCCAAGGTGAGTGGTGGCGCTCTCGTTTTTGGCGCTGCTCAATCATGTTTGCTTTAGATCTTGTAGCGCTGTTTGGGATCCGCGACCGGCACACCTGAAGACGCCCGCGCGAAGAATAACTATTCATTGACTACACTTATTTTTACAGTACATACAATATAGTGTTTCTGGTACTACACTACTTTGAGTATAATCCGATCTATGTTCTCTTGGCAATAGGGAGACAGGAGATCCCCTAAAATAGAAACTATACAGTTTCGGCAATGACCGGGAGGCTTCAAACCTTAATTGTTGTAGTCAAGCAACAATAGAGACAAACAGTGAGCTCGTCGCCGAGGCGGAATCCACGCTTGCACTTCAAGACCCTCAAGAACATCTCAAAATGGCCGCAGTTCAAACACTTCCCAGGGACGTCTCGAAACTTGGCCAGGAAATCAAACTTTTCGGAAAATGGGATACCCAGGAGTACGCATCTGTATGCTTGAAGGCGAACTTGTCATTGATCATGGCTATAGTGTTGAGGTCAAGGACATTTCGTTGACCGATTACATCCAGGTCCGCCATGCAGTCTACCTCCCCCACACTGCTGGTCGTTATGCAAAGAAGCAATTCAAGAAGGCCCAAATGCCCATCGTCGAGCGTCTTGTTGACAGGTATGCCTACACTCGTGTGATATCATCGCAACACAGAGGGAAGCTCTGAGCGTTTGACTTGGTTATCAGTTTGATGATGAAAGGTCGTAACAACGGCAAGAAGCTCCTGGCCGTCCGCATCGTCGCACACGCGTTCGAAATCATTCACCTCCTCACCGACCAGAACCCTATTCAGGTTCGTACACTTCGGGTTGGGACGCCTCGGGTTTGATTTTTGATGTTTTGTGGGGTGCTTAGGTGCTCGTGGATGCGATCGTCAACACGGGTCCTCGAGAAGACTCGACGCGTATCGGCTCGCAGGGTACTGTCCGTCGTCAGGCCGTCGATGTGTCCCCTCTGCGGAGAGTGAACCAGTCGATTGCCCTTCTTACCATTGGTGTAAGCAGCGTGATGCGTTTGATGCGGACCTTTGTTCTCACAGCAATTTGATAGACCCGCGAGTCGGCGTTCCGCAACGTGAAATCTATCGCCGAGTGCCTTGCTGATGAGCTCATCAACGCCGCCAAGGGTTCCTCGAACTCGTATGCTATCAAGGTCAGATACAGTCCGTTATCTGTGATTGCTCATTCACTGACGAGACCCTTTTGTAACCAGAAAAAGGACGAGCTCGAACGTGTCGCCAAGTCCAACCGGTGAAAACAAAAATTCGGTCCACGTCTGCAGTGCGTATATGCGGAGGACTTGGGTTCGCGGTACAAGTACGGCTGCAATACACGGGCTTTTTTTCCATTATATCTCTCTTTTGTTGCATTTTGCACCTGCCCCAAGCGCTTTAGCCCTCATGAATGCAACCCATGCTTTTATCCATGTATCCCTCGATGACACTTATGCATGCAAAGTATTGCAACACGTTCTTATCTAGGCTTCTTTCGACAGAATCCGGTCGACCACTATCAGGTGCTGCTTCTTCAACGTAACGTTTCACCGGCGAGTGACTGCGCTGGATAATCCCGGTGGACGAACGCGGCGCCATTAGAATGCGAGATCCTGGCACTTTCCGAGTCTTCCTTTGATTCGTTTTCGATTCAGAAAAGGGCATAAACGGAAGCGAGGGAACGGACCTTTCCCAAGCAAGGATGCATCTTCGATTATTCCGATCAGATCCTCAGCGCTCAGCCAGGACGAGGGATGATGACGCTCGTGCGTCCGTGTACACTCGACAATGTCCGGACGAGTCCAGTGTCGGATTGCTGTTACACAATTCGCACGTTCATACGGACATAGTAGCGGCGGGTTTCTTCGATCCTTCTGTTCGTTCTGGAAAGTCCACCTGATGGACCCTTCACGTCACCTCGGCCCCACCAGCATAGTATAACAGTCATCGGTGCACCTATTGCGTACAACATCTTATATTTCTCATCGATGGATCGCAACTGTGGGCGTAAAAGCTGGGTATATACCACCGTCTTTCTGTAGGATCGTGCCTGTCCATCCCTTCATCAACCCCTCATTGATCTCGTACACCATGGCAGACGCAGCTGGATGGCACCGATTCACACCAGTCACCAAGTCTGTGCCCAGCGGACACAAACTCTACCGTGCTTCCGCCCCCAACTACAAGACCCAAGACAGCGATCAAGATCTCACTCAGGCAGCCGTCAACTTCCTCGTCAGCCAAGGCATCACCGGCATCATCAGTTTCAACGAATACGAATACAAGGCAGCGGAAAAGGAGAGATTGGCCAAGACAGTACCGCCGATCCGATACTTGCATCTCAAGCTGGGGGACTTTAAACCGCCCACTCTCGCGCAGTTCAAGCAGGCCAATGACTTTTTCCTGCAAAACACCTCGACGCTCGTACATTGCGGCTATGGCTGGGGTAGAACCGGGACGGGGGTCACTGGACTACAAATTTACACCGAGAATGGCAAGACGCTGCAGCCTTTGGCAAAGACATGGTCTACGTCGCTTGCGAGCGGTGGGAACAATGTCGAAAAACGGGAGCAGGTGTCTATTCTCTCTGAACAGCGAAACCTCTTCTTCCCGTACGTACCTACCACCTCTCAGGGGGCCTGTTTTTATTTATTTTGCGATTTATGTAATGTTCGAAACGTAGTCGGGTCACAGGCACCCCCGCTGGCGATCCCAAGCAGGCGATTGCTATCATCAACTTCGCGACCGGCTATTATCTGACGCTCTCGATTGACAAACGTAGCGTCATCTCCCTCTCTCCGGAGACGGTGGAGGCCACATCCACGATCGGGCAAGCGGTCAGTGGTCCAGAATGTCTCGTATATCCTAAACGAGGCTTATCGACATTTGAAACTGTAGTACCAATGGGTGGTCTCGAAGGATAGCCAGGGCAATTATACGCTTTCAAACAAGACGACTCCCACGAGCTTCGCGCTTACTAAATCTCAGGGTGCTCAGATCGATGATCCAGTGACGTACGGCGCGCAAACACAGGGGAATACAGTGTTCACGATCAAGGAAGTCGCCTCGGGCGACAAAGGACGCTATGTGTGAGTCCTGACCTTTGCCCTCGATGGTTGACCTGCATTGATGTGTGGGGCAGCATCTCTCCCCAACCTAGTTCCACCCTTGCGGTAGCAATCAAAACGCCGAACAACGATGTTCCTCTCGCTCAGTCGGTATGTAGTTATTGATGTCTCGTAGAAGCCGAGACTCGGACCAATGTCGGTATTTCAGGCACAGATGCCTGCGCTGCTCGCATCCAACAATTCAAGCAACAAATTCGGGCTTTGGATTCTCTTGACCGTCGGCTGACTCCAGGGCTGGGCTCCGAGGAGAAGCTGAATTCGAGCCTGAGGGTTGAGGTTAATCCGGAGTATGATTCAAGCGTTGTGCAATGTGTACGTGTTGAGAATGTTGCCTCAGGATGTGGCAAGTTGTATGTTTTCTGGTGAACGTGTAGGATGTATCGTTGTTTCGTCTGTCCGCAACTGTGTTTTGAAGAGCCAAGTACTGAGGGGTAACGTTGGCATGGGTTGTCTTGGCTTTCCACGGGCTCGCACCCCATGAACGCGGCATTCACACGATTATAGATCCAAGTCTTATCAGGCCTCCGCAAGTCGTTGCGGTGAAACGTGTGAGCATCCGCCATTCACGGGTTCACCGTTACGGCTTCTTCTCCAAATGGCAAACGCTGATAGGCTTCCAATGACCAGAGTCGGGTGACCGTCGGACGCTTCACACGTTCATAATTAAACTGACCATGCCAGTGGTGTACGGCTCGCATGCCATCGTCGACAGCTCCACCTCGAACCTTGGCTACGAAAAGTCAACATGATGGATTGTTCAAGTCACCTTGACTCCCCCTACCCAGCCTCAACTTTCCTTTTCCCCCTCATCTATGTATAGACTTGTATACACCCTCGTGAGTCAACGTCCCATCCTCGAAAGAGTATAGGCCATGGCGCTCGCTAATAAAATACATATTGGATTGACATTTGTGTCATGATCGGAGGGACCGTGCCGTTACTCGGTTCGAACACCTGTCCAATGAACGTTCGTCCCGTCACCAAGTACATATGTAGAATACATATCCGCCGAGGGCTTCCTCTTCCAAGTCTTGATAGGTTTCAAAACCCGACGCTCATGATCAATGTGTTTCGCCTTGGACCTTCCACACAGATCGTCCCACTGCATCCGATCGGTCATCATAGGGATTGCGTTATTGCCGACGCATACTGAAGACTCGTCAGTCGGGGGCGGGGGTGGGGCGGTCCAAGTTCGATTCAGACTACCCGAACCGAGACAAACCTTACCTTGGAGCCTTGTCGAAAAAGGGTCCCGGTCAAACCCCATTAAACCCCCTGGAAAGTTGACAAATACCTCCATGAGTAACTTTCGCTCGTTTACGTATCCCAGCGCCGAACGCCCCTGCGGCGCATAAAGGAACGAAGTGCCTGGAAGCCACTAAAAAGCGCCGAGGGGCGGGAAAAACAAAGGGTAGGCACCGACGGTCCCGGAGGATCTCACCAGTACTGTACCATGTACCGATCATGTGCATGTTCAACCCGCTGAGCGTGGTGCATCGAGAGAAAAAAAAAAAGAATGTAAAAACCACGAACTGTAACAAAATAGAATGGGTTCGTCTCCAAGGCACCGAGCGGAATATCGAATTCGGACGAGGTTGTATCATACACGTCGAGTGTCACATCTACCCTGAAGTAACGTCTCCCACACAGCTCTGCTATACTTACATGTGCGTAATACATGTACACTGCAAACAACGGCCCTGTCAAACTAGCTGTCAATATTTCAATGGTCGTTGCCAGCCAGTACAACACGGATCTCCACCAACCGATCCACATCGCGCCACTGGGCCGCCACTCGATCGAAAATGAAACCGAGCTGCAAAGACTCTATGTGGTAGATACGCCCCAGAGCGTGATAAATATCGTATCAAGTACACATATGTACGATTCCCCTGCCATCCTGTTCTTTTGGCGCTCCTAGTCTGGTCAAGAAACGCGACGTAGGATCAAGGTAAGCTCCAATGTGTCTGGCTTGACTCCGCCTCGTGAAGCGTCACCGTGCGTGGGCCTGGAAACGGATAGGTCCGGGATAAATAAGAACATGCCCTCGGGCCAGAAAAGGAACCAGGATGTGGTTCGATTCAGGAAAAGCAAATGGGTTAAACGTTTGCTGTGTACTGAATCAAATCAAGGGGAAGAAACCACCGTAATGGAATACGAAAACTCGAGTCAGGGTGCGTCCTTGAACGACCATATGAAACAGGTTTGGTCCAAGGCAATTATGAGTAATAATACAAAACAGCTGGGCGGGGAACTCTGGGAGTCGCGCAGCTATTTGGGGCTGTGAAGCGTCGTCGTTGTCGTCGAAGATCCTATGAAGATCGTGTAATGCGTTACAGTGGTTGTCCTGATCGATCTCGTTCCACGCTCGCAGTGGAAGAAGCGGTCCGGCCAAGTGTTGTAAGGCTAGTAGCGGGGGACTGCAAAAGCCTGCCAGTCAGCCGTGTGCCAAGAAACTATCCCCTCAGTCCCCCGAAAATCCAGTTGAAAAATTCGTCCAAAAGATTGCGCGATTGTGCAAATCCGATCATGCCTCCGAATCCTGAGTTGTTGATGCCGACAAGAAATCAAGAATGATTACAATATCACGTCACCGATGAACGGATTGTCGCAGCGAATCTGCCGGGGATGCTCCCGAGGGTGGTTCTGGTTTCGGAACCACACCCGCGAGACCGATATACCCAAAGTCACGGCCAATTTCTTTCACCATGGCTTTGCCCATTAGGCAAACCCAGCCAAGGCCCTCGCCGGTGACGCACTGGCCTGGCCAGAAAAGCTCCCCTTCTTCGTCCTCAATGTCTGGCTCATGCTCCTCATGTGCCGAGAGGCTCGTTCCCACCAGACGGGCAAATGTTGTGGGATAGTGGCGGGCCAAGATTGGGAGAGTCAGGTACCTCTGAGCGTGCTCCATGCAATAACCTGCCGAAACGATACCACCCGATTGCTCTTTGAGGGTGAACGCGAAGGTTGGACCGAATGAGGCAGTCGCCTTTGCAGCGGCCGCGATCATGTTGGTAGATGGCGTACGCCCATCAGAGGTGTTGGGCAGGTGAGCAACCAGGTGTGGTGGTAATGCAGCTTGAGCAGACTGGGCAGAGCGTGGCGGGTTGGATGACTGGGAAGGGACCAGTGTGGCACTCGAACTGTTTGTGTTCGGCGTACCCCCTGCGCTGTTTGTAATGGGTGTCGAGTTGGCGCTATTGGCTGGAGCGATGCTCGCGGGAGAAGGGAGCATCTGAGGTGTCGCTTGGGAGCTCAGAGAGAGCTGGCCCGCGGTTGTCGCAGTGCCATTCATCTCCGCCTTCTCCGCCTCTCGGCTTAGCACGGCCATCTCAGACTTCATCTTCACCCATGTGCGATCCAGTTCAGGGTCCACTACCAATTTCGCTGCATAATAGAACTTGCGTGCGCGGATGAAGCCCTCGATCATCCAGCTGTGTAGGGATGAAAGACTCATGCGTGAGCGAGCCACACGAGGTAATTAAACTGCTTACATCAAGCCCAGCAGGGCTTTTTCGCGTTCGCCAAAGGTATCCTCGGTGGTCCATTTATTTTTGCACCAGCCCAGAAAAGCTTCGATGGTAACCCAAGTTTCGTGGAAACAGGCTTTCTTGCTATAATCCTTGATCCATAATGAGTAAGCGAAACAGACGAGGGCGTCGACGAGCTCTAGTCGTGCGATGATCGCCCCAAATTTATGGTATTGCGAATTCGGTGAAGGAGGAAGCGACAAAGGGCGATATTCCTTGTGCGAAGAAGGGTATGTTGACCAGAACCTGGCGTCACCAGAGAACTTGAGTAGGCGGCCGGCGTGGTGGTACTTTTGGTGTATGGCATCAAAATCGAGCTGGGCAATCTTGCCCCGCCGTGGTCGACGGACAGGTACAAAGGATGGTAATACGGAGAGCGCTGTAGTACGAGTCGAGACTGAGCCCAAATCCTCTCTCACCTCGCCGTCTTCTGACGGTTCGGAGCGCAGATTGAAGTTGGGGGGTTGGTTAGAAGACCTGTGGAGAGCAGGAGGCGGCGGCTGGGTGGGGTGATAGTGGTGGGAATGCTGGGATACTGCATCTGGGTGATGGCTGATGCGCTGACGTTTGGTGGACTCAAAGTCTTGGGCAGGATCATGCTTGCGCTTGAGCGGAGGTGGCCCAGGGGAGTTTGACCGGGACGAAGGGGGAGATGGTGGCAAGTCCGGTGGCAGCGGTGCTGAGAGAGGACCCAAGATCTGGAAATGGAGAGGACATGTCAGGAATTGGGATTGATTGAGAGGATGTAATGACCTCTAGACTCTTGAGGAGCTGCTCTCGTGTCCATTTACTGTTGGCGATAGGATGAGGGAGGGCGAGAACGTGGGGAGGATGTAGAACTAACCGTCTCTTTGTCCTCGAGTGTTGGGAGGACGATGCGGAGGAGGAGGAGGAAGGCAGGGGAGACATGATGATAGTAGTGGGAAGAGAGAGAGCGGTGGCCAGCGCAACAATGGCTGGATGAGTTGTAAGGACCCGCTAGGCGGGTGCAGAATTTGGCTAAACAGGGAGTGCCTTGCCGGTCACAGCGCTTCTTACGGGAACAGCCTTCACATACAGTTTCCCCCTCGAAAAAAATACAACGACGACCCCCCGTTCCCGCCGACGTGAGCGTGCTAATGCTGTACTACGAAGCCATTACGGCCATTTCCCGTGCATAGTGTAGAGCGAAAATGTAGCTCGCTTCCATCATTCCACCATATCTGAAACTCGAAGAACCCCCTCGCTTGTCCATCCCAACCTCCTCCGCCGACACGAGCGCAGACGGGTCTGCTGCGTTGTTAGTGATGGCACATGCAACGACGAGACCCCTGCGATGCAACGTTTATATGATGCCCGCACAGCTCGCCAACAACGTTTTAAGCCAACTTCGGCGCGGCCGGCATCCTGAGACATGCACGCCTCCTGGACCGCGTGATTGCTAATCCATTTCCTCGCATTTCCATCCAGTCCTTCCCCTTGCGGTTCTTGGCAAATATGCAGGCATATTTACCATGTTTCGGATCTGTAACCTTCCAATTCGTCTTCCATCACGCGGAGACTTGTCCACGCGTCGCGCCACACCCCTCCTCCATGTCACCCTACCTCTTTCAGATCCAACCTGTCTGTCTTGCGAGCGCGCTCCCGACAATACCCGCTCGACAGGCGATAGATAACCACTCCTTTCTCCCCCGCCGGTTTTGAACGTTCTCACATGCTCAAACGTGACACATGGTCCACGCACCGGCCTATCCTCAGGAACGTCACCCAGAATAGCCGTGATACATTTGTTTATATCCATCCGAGATGCTATCCCTTATCCTATTATATCAACTCGTTCCAGCGCCATATTAATGCTCCACTTTGTATGTATTCCGCAACCCCAAATGTCGCCCTCTCCAACCCTTCCCGCGTTGCATATTTCGCTGATCGTCCCGTGCCCAGATGGAGACACGCTGCCAAGCGATAGTCACTCCCAGCACTGACCAAAAGTCCACTCCCATACCTGATGGGCAAAAAGTCATCGCCACTACGATTCCGATCTAAGCGAAATTGAAAACGTCCGCCTAGACTCCGGAGTTCTTCCCGGCCATTGGCCAATCCAGTCAGCCCACCCACCACCATGCGTCAACTCATCCGTCGGGCCCAGAGCCAACCGTATCTCCATCACAAACGCTGAACAGAACGATCCAGAGGCAAAGCAGGCCTTTTAGACCCCACGGACCATCGCTGCGCTAATTCTGTCTCGTCGATGGGCCTTCCGCGGCCCTACGGCGTAGGACGATCCAGGAACCGGCACCACAGTTATCCGATCACGAGTAAGTAAACCATAATGTAAAGTTTACTTATATATTCTGTGACGTGACAATGGCAAGGAATGCTGGTGCCGAACAGCAAGTTTAACTTCCACAGTTTCCCATGAAACCCCAGAAATAATACTGTTTTCAGGTCTCGACCATTTCATGTCGCAGAGCACCAACTAGTGTGCGAAGGTGTCCCGTGGGCCCGGCGGGTACCCAGAGTGGAGTGATGTATGAAGGTCACACAAATCTTTCCCGTTCAGTGGTCGTATCGCCGAGCTATCAGCACCGCTTCACTTCCATGGATTTACCAACCGAATATTCGTGAGATCAGCCTGCGGCGTGCGGCCCTGCGGGCGCTGGGTAAATGCTGACTTTTCATTTGCAAAAAAGGTTCCCTGCGGGTTCTGTTGTGACGTGAGTCTGCGCATGCGTGATAAGAGCCAATGGAGAGCGTTTTCGTGGGTTTGTAGGCAGGACAGAGATGGTGTCTAGTTAAATGCCGATCTTGAAGCTTGAAGACCGAGTAATCAAATTGTCTCGTTGGAGTGTCGCACCATCCAGTACACCTCAGGTCACATTAGAATGCAAACGTAACAATGCGATCAGCGCCCATCACATGGAGATCCTGTGTCACCGGCCCCGCCATGCTGACACATGGTAGGAATCAGTTGTCCGTTAGTCATTGAAACGACTGCAAGTGAAAGTACCAGGACATGCCTCGGAGACACCCTCGCAGCCACGCGGTTCGGAAACAGTGGATACCCCTCCACGGAGTCAGCCCTTACAAGTTATTAGACACTGCGGTCTTGTGCGCAGCGAATTCACGGGCTTTGCCTTCCATAATCTGTCTAAATGCACGGCATTCTTCTGACCCGAGGATTGTCACGTACACACAAGCAACCATCTAACCAAAAATATGTTACCCCGTCAATGCTTGTCGGGGACCGAAGAACGTCAACCAACCAGAGGCCTTCTGTGCACTAGGACCAAGTCGTCACTGGGTCATACGTATGTATAGCTTCGATGAAGTTCTGTTCTCGTGAATCTTGGGCATGGACCCGAATTGCTGAATGATAACGTAACGAGAAATGCTTGTTTGGGACGCATGTGGACCGGGGATTGTAATCCTGTGCGACATGATCCTGCATATCATTCACCTTCAATTTATTGGACAGGGTAGTTTCCGGAGGTGGGGGAATATTCGTATTGGCGGGTCGGTACAAGGATATATGCGTGGCCTAGACGTTCGGTGCACTCCAAATGAAGTTGACATTGAAACCACTGGCCAAAAGATTGGATCCAATGAGTGTAACCGGAAATGTCTCTGATCTGCAAATGGACGAGTTGATACAGCACTATTCGATCGTTTCTGCGGGCACGATCGTGATCGGTGCGGAAATAAGACCTGGAGGTGCCAAACTCGAAATTCGCGGTCCGTCCGCGATTCTGTCAGAGACGGCACATTCCCAATGGTCAGGGAACGGCGGTGGGACATCAGAGAAATACTAACCATATCCAGGGTGTTATAGCGTCCGTCGGGGGTACTGCAAAAGGAGTTGTCAACACTGATCGGTGGGGATAGGTCGGGCCTGGCCGTGCGCCACATCGCCGCATTCGTGGTGAGACCACCACGCGCAGTGACGATATGAGTGCCTGGCTTGTGTGTGCGAATGAATGTCGCTTTTAAGAAGAAAAAGACGGGTACATCTCATTGGAGTAGGTCCGTGTTGAACCCTGAGGCCTGAACGTGAACCTCTATAAGGAGGTATGGCTTGCGCAACAAGGCAGTTGTTGCATCCTGTTTGTGCATGTTAGGATCAGAGGCTCCCGGAAAACAAACCATCCCAGAATGGCAAGACTGTCCTGTACTTGAACATCAACTAGTTCTGGAGCACAGGCGTGAAAGCCTTGTCTCCCCTCTCGCCCCAATTCTCTTCCTGGAACGTGAAAATTTATTTGAATTTGAAAACTTAGGGGTTTCATTCTACAGGCGCTTTGACGGTTATTTTGTAACATCGTACCTATCAACCAGAATGCCCCAACAAGTGGACAATGCGACGATCGTGATGTTAGATCGCATCTGCGAAGACGATGTCGGACGGAAATTGCGTGTTGCAGGAAGGTGTGGCTCTGATTATATTCGCTCCACGCCTCACTGTACAAAGGGGCCACCAAACATAGGATGCTCACGTATGATGCCGAAACTGCGCTTGTGTTACTGCATGACGCATCCAACGCACTGCTTGTCGATGTAAGTCTCTGCGTTGACGCCGACGTTCTTATGTCTGCGCCAAGCACGGGGGAGCGGAGGGATCCTAACATCGATCATCGATGGGCATTAGAGCGAAAGAGTTATGTATGGGTTGTTGGCTACCTCGAGCGGGTTGATGTAAGTGATGCTGGTTCCAGATATGCTCAGTCGATCTCATAGGACATGCCTCCGCTTGTTTCCGGAAACCAGCCGGAACTGCCCATACCCATGCTTCCAGCCTACCTACCACCGCCGGACATCGATCCCTCATTTGTTGTGCGTGCCGTAATTGTCGCACCAGTCACGCGGGATTTCACTACTGGACGAGTGCGAGATATGCTCGCTGGGATGGCAGAAGTGCCTCCCGTGCCGTACCCGGAATGCGCAGGGGAGAACGCGGCTCACCGCCCATCATGACGGAGTATGGCGGCCGTCGAGGATGTCGATGAGTATTTTCGGACATGCGATCCGACCTGGGGTTCTCTCACCGTCGTCGGCTGAGATGACGTGCATGCATGCAGGGGTATTTTCCTTGGGGTGTGGCGTGAGTTAGCCGAGTACGTTGTGGGTAAACAAGGATGCGCATCGACCTTCATTGATCTGACTCGCGTCCGTTTCTTCGCGAGGTTGTGGAGCCCACGCTGGAACCTTGACGCATCTGATTTGTGTGTATGATATGGTGTAATGCGGAGTGTGTCCTTGTCAGGTGGCCCAATCGCTGCACCAACAATATATGCCATGATTTCATCGAGATGGGCTGGATAACCGATAAGATTAGATGGTCGAAGGCTAAGCGAATGCCGAAATTAGCCCGGACTATCGTCCGCTTCCGCGGTGAAAGTGGTGGCAAGGGAGCAACCGAGGAGGACAAAGAGACAAAGGAGAGAGTGTTCGTGACATATCGGTGTGGTCTTTATGTCTTTTTCTTGTTTTGTTGGGCTGGTGTGCCACGGCTTGCTTTATGAGAGCCACGTGTTGGGAGAGAGGTGACCTAATTTGGCAAGTACTGGATCGGGAATTGGATAGAGCGTGCCAGGCCTGCCTCGCCTTGCAAGCCGGCGCGCTGAGAGCCTGCACCACTCGGACACTACAACGCTCTTTCTCTCTCCCGCAATCATCATCCTCCCCGTCCTCAACTATATATCTCTCATCGGCACACATCTACCATTCCATCCATTCCACACCCCTCGTAAGTCTCCGCATCACTCCCCACGGCCGCTGCCATCTCTTTGTCGAATCGCCTCATAACATTTAGCTCCCAGTGGTCATCCACCATGATAGGCACTCCCAACCTCACCCACACGGACCCATTCCGGTCCCCTTTGCAGCCCCGTCAGCCTGTCCCTTATCCCTGTCCTCGTGACATCCCCACCTCCCTGGAGCACGATTTCCCCGCCTCCTCCGCATCCAGATTCCCCATCTCCTCAGTTCGTCCAGATGCACCTCAGAAGTCGAGCGCAAACCCACCAGCACATCCTCCCAAACCCATATATCCGCGTCACGATCCACTCCACATACTCTCCCAGACCCCCCCACCTCCACCCCGGTTGTATCCCAGCGTCATTCCAGCGCCTTCGGTGGCACCTGGTGTGCTCGCAGACGGTGTCCTCACTGTTAAACTGCCTTCCGTCCGACATTTCCTCGAAGCTGCGACCATCGCTCCACCCGAGTGTCCGCCATTGCCCACAGACAAGCGGGTTTTGGCGCTTGTAGCTCTGTCTGTCTTCTACCATCCTCTCCATCCAGCACACTGGGTTTTCTGGAACAGAGAGCAGAAAAAGGCTACCGCATTGATGGTCCAATCTGTTTTGGGTGAGTCCTGTCTCACACTCGACCCCAGCCCGGCTCCCGAGCATCTTCTATCCCAATCATGCATTGACCCGGTCTGCACCGTATTGACACTCATTTAAAAGATACCACTCCCACACCTATTCTTTCTCCGATTGGATGGATCGATGTCCCAGAGAACCTCTGGATTCTTAAGAGCATGCAGCTCGCTTATGCCCCTGCACTCGCCTCAATTCCTTGGTATGCGACATATACACCCGCCGAACCCGAGAACCGCATGAACCTCCGGAAGCGCAAACAACCCGCCATCCTCTCGTTGACAGCAAACGGCGCAAGCGGTGACGAGACTGTAGACGAAGAGGAGAGAGCGACTCCTCCGCCTCGCAAGCGTGCCAAGACACGCAAATCGGCTGCTTCTCGTTCTGCAGATGCCCAAGCCAAGTCCAATGCTAATGACGAGCTTGCAGACGAAGAGGCTCAACAAGGCGATGGACCCAGAGCACCAGAACCCGTCCATGCGGCGTTGCTACTTGCACCCGATGTCCCACCCACTGCCACGAAAACTGCGAAACGCGAGCGGATCGAGTCTCCCGAAATTGTCGTGTCTGTGAGTGTGGCAGATGAGTCTGTACGGCCCGACCCACCGGATGTAGAGGAAGCGCCGGAGTTGCGCAAAAGCCTGCGACAGCGACAGCGCAAGGCGAAAGCAATGATCTCTGCATCGCCCGAATCTGTTACATCCACACTCACCCCATCTATTCGGGCTCGCGGCCTGTCTCAGCCGCAAACGCCATCCCGCGAATTGTCCCCGGTAACCCCCGAGTCTGTCGGAGGAGGGGAGTCCGGATCAAGCACAGCTGTCAGCTTGTGTGAAGAAGAGGCAACGAAATCCAAGGTTACCAAGGCAGTGGAAGAGGTGGTCGATGATGATGAAGCAGAAGAGGATGGCGTTGAGGGTCCCACTGCAAAGAGGCCTCGAACTGCCCGTCCCAGAGCCAAAGGTGGCTCTCGAGCGAGAACGGCGACGAAGAATAAGACAGATACCGTCACTGACGAAACGAAGACGAACATGACCGTGCAGGCGCGGCCAAAGGCACGATCAAGGGCCAGGACCCGAAGACGCTGATTGACGCCCCGACATCTATCACGACGGAATCCAGCATCGGCATCGGCATCAGCATTGGAATCACCATCATACCCCCATCGCATCGGAAGGAACACATCTTCTCTCGATCTCAAGTTGTATACAGTCTCGTTTTTGGGACGTCGTTTGCATCGTGGCAGACGAGCACATATGTGGGTGTAGAGTGGAGGTTGTACTATCGGCGGGATCACTGTGATTCCATGTTCCTTCTTACTCCATTCATTATTTTTTCTCTCCTCCTTTTCCCTGTATCTCTCAGAGTCGGATGCACTCCACTGGTTGTGTCCATACTACTGTCGCTTTGCTCTGCACTTGGTCTGTACATGGTAGAAGGTTATGTAGCTCGGGGGTGATTTGTACTATATCGTCGGGTATGTAGAAGATGTAGGAAGTTGTACCGTCGCATACTTTCTTGGAATTACTCTTTCTCAAATTGGCTGATCCGGTCAGTGACATTGGATGACGCGACGCGTCAGTCACAAACGCGTCGTGACCATTGCACGTGATCAATGACGATGTAACTGCACTGCCGCAGCTTGCTCGGTCGTCGCTGCGGGTGACGTCGAGCAACACGACGAGCAAGTCAGTAAACATTTCGTTGACCAATCAGTTGGTCCGAGCGCGTGACGTTACGATGGCAGGTATTCGCTGTGTCTGAGCTTCATCGACCGAGGTCATCGCTCACGACTCTTAGACTATGCTGTCTTCGCCATCGCAGACTTTGACGCCAACGCGTACGCAAATGCCGTCCTTTCTGGCGAATCATACCCTCCAACGTCTTCATCTCAGTCAAAACCCAAGATTTCGCTCTCGATCCAAGAGCCTGCCAAGGAGGACATCTCTATGGCGATCTCCAAGCTTGACCTCGGCATCGAGGACGTCAGTAAACAGATCAAGGGCTTGGTGTGTCTACCTTTTCTTTGCGCTGTCGTGGCCCTTTTCAGGCTGCTGATGATCGTTGGGTGGGATAGGTCACGGCGCACCACGAGGATCTATTACAGCACGTGTCGAATGCGAGTAAGCTGTCGGGCTCCCTATCGTCCGTCCGACGAGGCCTAGACGATGTCGAATCCTCGATTGAAAAGTGAGTGTTTCCTGTTTTTGGCGGTGCAAGGTGACACTGAGGACACCTCGAAAGACTGCGCCAGAAGATCCGTGTTCCATACCAGGCTCTACAAACAAACGTCACTCGTCTTCAACGCATACAACAAGCCAACGATGCACTTCGTCGGACTGCGCGGTTTGCTGTCCTTGTGAAGCGACTCGAGGTGCAGATGAGCGAGTTGAGTGGGTACGAAAGCACGGGTAGCGGTGGGGAGAAACGTCCTGGTACCAGTGCGAACGGGCCTGCTGGGGATCATCAAGAAGATAAAGAGCGAACGATCGCCAAGGCGGCGCTGAGCATTGCAGAATTGAGTGCGTGGTGCGAGTTTGGTGTGCAGAGGTTGGGTGTTTGACGGGAAGTAGGTGCATTGCTCGACGGACCCGACGAGGACAATCTAGAGGAAGCACTCGCTCATCCTGATGGCGAGTCGTCGTTACCGACGAGTGCGAATAGCATCCCACTGCGTTCCGTCAATGCAGCAGCCGCATACATACCGTTTATCACCGATTCTCGGAGAAAAGTCAAGGAAGAAATGGAAGCCATGGTACTTCAAGGGCTTACTTCTCTGGTATGTAGCACACATTGCACTTTTGTCACGATATCCTGACGTTGTTGGCAGGATCAATCACTGCTTGCATCTTCACTGCAGACGGCTTATAATCTGCGTACGTTACCGACGCTGGTGAAAGGTCTTGTACGTGATTTGAGCGAGGCTGTGGAGGAGCGTATCCAAAATGCCTTTGATCTCTCCCGAATATCGAAAGAGATGGTGGCCAAGGGTGAGTTAACTGGTGCGGAGATTTCCCCTCTTTCTAAAGCATGGCATGATTGCAGAACCTCCACAAGCTTCGCCAGGATTGCTATACAAATCGCGTGTGCGAACAGAGCCGACGAACATCACTGCACCCCAGTTTGCTGCTGCGCTATGGACGAGGCTCGAGTCACTCGTTGAGGAAATGTCGGGATGCTGCATCAAGGTAGGGTTCTCTCCTGGCCGGTGTTCCCCAGGAGTCATGCATATGTGTCTAGGTTTATACCCTCGAGAAAGTACTCAATCTCAAGAAGGACCCGCTCAGTGGGGTATCATTTCTTGACGAAGCTCTTAAGGTATGTGTTGACATCCGTATCATCGCAAGTGGTTGACTATACGAACATCAGGCAATCGAGAGTAAGCCGAGTACTGTATTTTGGTCGTCGCTGGGGAAGTCTCTGGAAAAGTACGCACGCGACGCCGCTAAAGGTCGGGAATACTCTCAACGTTGTCGAGATGATCTGACAGCAAGTATAGGATCAAGTTTCCTACAGCAAACTCTGAGCTCTGGCTATCCCAAGCTCCTACGGCTTTTCCACGAGTTCTTTGCTAGCATCGCGGTGCACACAGACACCGTGTACACTCCAACATATCAATCGTAAGTCTCTCCAGCATCTTCAAAGGCTCGTCGCCAACGATCAAACCAAGTCCAGAAACGATCCTCGTACTTCGCGCACTTTCCACTTTTGAGGCCCTCTATGTTTCTCGTTCATCCACGAGAATGAGCGAGGCCGTCGCTCAAGCCTTCTCTGGTGGTTCTCGTGCTCCTCCTGGCGCCAACGAAGGAAGTAACATCGTGCGCACTGTGACGAACGAGCTCGACTCTGCACGTTCGGATCCCCTGTTGGTACGGGCGGTGGCCAAGAATGCAGCTACAAGCCTAGAAAACGTGATCACCAAGGCCGATGGACTGGTGAGAACTTGAGGTTTGTAATGATGTCGCTGATGTCATTTATTGCAGGTCGTGTCAGATCGTTCGGCTGTGTCACTGTTGGGCCCAATGGCCACTTCGCAACAATTGCTGAATGGACAGGTTGCAACGTGTTTATATCATTGTTGGACCAAGTTGGAGAAGCTCATGGAAGAATACACGGAGAGTGTGTCTACCGCCATCGGGCCTAGCATAACTGTACGTGGAGGCTATACGGGATTGTCGTCGTATTCACCCGCATGGTCAGAAAATCCGAAGCAGATATGATCAAATTGTTGACCCCCTACTGGCGGCCATCAAGAAGGAGCTCGCAGGCATTGTGTCACGGCTCCACAGGCTGGACCTGCAAAAGGCGATCGACCCCATGTCGGGCATTTCAGGAACGAGTCTGTATATGAAAGATCTGGTTGATAAACTCAACTTTGTCAAGACGGGATTATTGAGCAACTTTGCGCCAGAGATCGTGCGGCCTTGGTAGTCGTTCTCGTTTACTTCAAGGCTTGCTCGGCTGATCTCCGATGGACAACAGGGTACCCGGTATCGTCAAGTACGTTATCCGAATATTCGTGTTACATGCTTCGATCGCGAAACCGCTCGGCGAGGGCGGTAAACTTCAGCTGACGACAGACATGACGGAGCTCGAGTTCTCTTTGAACGCTTTCCTGGCCGTCGGATCGCAAAGCAAACGTGGTGGGAACCTTGAGAGCATTGGTGATGAATACAAGGCGTTGAGAGCCATGCGGTGGGCGTCCTTTTTCTTTCCACCGTTTCGGTTTCCGGGTCCGCCGCAACGTGTATTAACGGTGCACGCAGGCCGCTTCTGTTCTTGGAAAACGCGTTTTTGGCTTCTCCCGAACGCACAGCCGGCCTTGCGCCGCTCGTCGTGCTCCATCATATCCTCGTCCGGTCACCGTTGCCACTCCCACACACACTTCATGGCTGGCAAGAATCAGAGTACGTACGCTGGATCGACGAGCACTCGCCAGAGGAGGCCTTGTCGCTCATCGATAGCACCATTATGCATTGGGAGAAACGAGATCGTAATGGGGAGGACGCTGGGACGGCTGTAGAGTACATCAACCTCGCACGTGCTGTTCTTCGTACTGCACAAAGAACGTCGTGATATATTATTTGTGTTATTGGAATCGACTAGTTACTGGGGGGTCTCGGCGATAGCCAAAAGGACAGACGTAGCCCGAGTCCAAGGGATATCTGATCCGGAACCTGCCATACAAACAACATTGTTCCCCGATTGTCCCATGTCTCAAATGGTATCACCCCCGGATTCTAATCAGTCCACCCCGAGGTATTCTCTTCCATCCAGTGTTGCATTGTGGAAACCGTAGATCGGCACGAAGGAATCGCAAACTCCCGCTTTCAAGGCTGGGACAAATCTTCATCGAAGAAAATGGCAGTGAGGGGCACACCGTCTGGACGGATAACACCGCGGTACATGCCATCACAGTTGAGCGGCAGGGCAACTGAACCAACAGAATGGTCAGTTTCAAGCGCGCAGAGCAGAGATACGAGATCGTTTACCATTCCCTTGTCTGTCCACGGCAATGATGCCGCCCATGCCACCGTCCTTGAACAGGTCATCGACGACATATTGTGCTGCTTCTTCGAGAGGCTCGTCAAGATATTGCATGCGACGTGCTATCGTCGATGCAGCATTCTGGCGGATGTAGTACTGGCAGTTGGAAAACGCGCGCAAGTCAGGACATTATTTGATGAACTGGAACGGTGTTGGCCGTACATCACCGTCGCCAGTTCCAGAGATCCCAACGCCGCCCTGGGAGGGCTTCCCTGACAGGCGGTCCCAGGTCCTCTTGAAGAAACCCCCCTCGCGCTGCCATTCCTCGGCCCAGAAGCCACTGCCCATGATGGGGGTATCACCCACGCGTCCGACCAGCTTGTTGGTCCTCCCGCCTGTGGAGGTCACGGCGGCAATACACCCCCGAACGTCCAATGCCACGGCACCGACGGTGCCTGTGGGCATCAAATCCATCGGGTCAAACTTCAAGCTTTCCAATGAACCCACTTCCGTCATCTCAGAGTCCGTGTCGGAGCCAGACTCGGACTTGGTATCCGGGACGTGCGGTAGCTCGATCGGTTCCGCTGGTAGTCCGAGTCCAGTCCTATGTTCCCTCCATCTTGCTTCTGTCCAAAAGTAAGACGGGTCGACGGTCTGGATGCCGAGATGCTCAGCGCCGATGGTTTCGGCATTCGCGCCGGAGAGCATCGGGTGCGGTGCAAGGCCTGGTGAGAGGTAGAGTGCACGGACGAGGTGGGAGGGGTTCTTGGTGTGGGTGAGGAGGGTGACGGATGTGCCGCGGCGAGTGGTTGGCATGGCGGGGTGAGCAGCGGGGGGCTTGGAAAGCATGAGGGACGCTTCGAGTTCGTTCTGTAGTCGAACAGATAGTCCGTATGTGAGCAACCTGACAATGTTTCGCGGGACGAGAAATCGACGTCTGACCTTTCCAGCTACGTTGAAGACGGCGCCTTTGCCAGCGTTGAAGAGAGGACAATCTGTCGACGAATGTAAGATACAAGGATTGCCCACTTGAAGTCATAATGTTTGGATGTACTGGTGGATTACCAGCTCGATCGAAAGGGTGAGCGTATTCAATGCAACTCCACTTACCTTCCAAGACGGTGACTGCAGCTACGGTAGCATCCATCGCTTCGCCTCCGAGGTTGAGGACTTCGTAGCCAGCCTTGAGTGCACGAATCAGCGTCGCTCTGTACTTGGCGCGTTTTTCGGGTGTCGAGCCGTCACGATTCATCGTGCCCGCGCCGCCATGGATGACCAGGACATAGTTTTGCTCAGCATCACGTCTCCCTGCACGGAGAATGTTCCGCTTGGCTGTCAGAGACTTTGTGGTGAGCTCTTTCTTGGGCATGGCTGCTGAGAACGGAAGCGGGGTGTGGTCAAAGACGTTCTCATGTTATCACGAACAATATATAGCCGAAAGGCTGAAGAGTCCATCTAACTAATTCGGGACAAGGAGGATGGGGGGAAAGACGCGATTGGATGATAGGCTTGCTCGCCACGGGCCGGTCGGAAGTCCAAGTGGGAAGTGGGTCACCTGGGTGGCAATCGTTCGAGATCGATAGGTGCTTGAACTTCATCTTTACAACTACCTTTGAGTCCCAATTCTAGTTTTCTCCATGCATCCGGCGGATACCAGTACGGGTTTTCGCCGGATATACGGGCGCGGGTACGACACCCGACACCCGGGCATATACCTTTACTATTCCCTGCTCGCAGTGGCTGCTGGGTCCAGTGAGGTCAGCAATCTCAGATCTTATAGTGCTTGCAGTGTCCATGCAATGATCCGAAGACTCATTGACGGACATGATGGTCACAATCCTAATATAATCGAGGTTTTTTTTTCAGAATAAATATTCTGTGAATTGGCCATACTGCACTTTATTATGCAACGCAAAGTGACTGTACTACATAGCGCTGTTCGGTAGAGATTGAATAAAAGAGTGGTAGGGGTCCTTGACATCGTACCAACGCGCATGTTGTGAGTAGCCCGGCTCGTGGCATCGACCGATGCAGCACTGCATCACCACTGCTGGCGACAGCTAGGCCATGAGACTGACATATCCACCGGTGACTGAAACGTCTTTTACGGACGCTGCACTGGCATTCAAGATTGCCCGCCATACACCGTGCTCCGCATGCGATACTTGTCTCGGCCTCCGCCCTCCACCCGATATCGAAGTCGTACTGGGTGACGAAGACAGTCGTAAATCATCTCTCGGCGCGTTAGATCAGTATGGCTCTGATGAAGACGACGAACCCGCATACCTATGCACTTGTGTATGTGGGCACGAGGTAGGAGACCACGGGGCAAACGAAAGCGTCATAGGAAGAGAGGAGTTCTCCCGAAGAGGTCGTTTAGCTATTCGCCTCGATGAGATGCTTCAGGCAAGTTTGCATGCTGAACCTGGAACCAGTGCTCCACGACTAAATGCATCCATTCCTCGTCTTAGGTTGGCAATCATCTTACTCCGATACCCCGTTTGGTTGATATTAATGGACGGATTGCACGCCTTCTCCTTACAGGAAGTAGACAAGCTACTTGACTTCGACCACTCAGACGACGATATCTTCTCCTTGAGGCAACAAATGAAGCTACCAGTATCACTCATCTCGATGCATTCTCCATCCATCGGTGAGATACGTCAGTGATGCATAGTCTGATCAGCTTACAAAATTTCGTAGAACATTCATCCCCGCTTGAGAGAGTTCACTCGCCTACCTCTTCTATGTTGAGTGACGGTGACGAACCTCCCACAAAGAGACGCCGGTTATCCCTATCGTCACTTAGCGACGCGGATGAAGAAGAGGAGGACGAGGAGGAGGATCAACCTCTCGCTGCCCAGGTGTCCCACCCGCAACCGCCAGATACGCCAGCGAGAAAATCAAATAAGAGAACTGGAAAGAAAACATCGAGTATGAAGTCCAAGTCACAAACCGCACCCAAGTCCAGCATGCAGCCTGACGTGAATGGCGTGAATGGACATCTTCCAGATGCAAAGGTGAAAGTGGAAGAAAAGATGGACGAATCTCAGTTAACAAGACTTGCTACTGGTGTCACAATTGATGCAGGTCCATCGTCCGCCGCTCATGTGAGTGTTTGGCCCGTCTACGATCTACATCACTACAACGTAAGCTCGTTTTCAGCCACCTTTGAAACCCGAAAAAGCAGCATTTGTTGAGCTTCGGAAAGGCATCATTCAGGTGACAGCGGTCGAGAATGACGGAACACCCCGTTCTCTGGTGATCCTCACCGGTTTGAAAACGCTCTTTCGGACACAATTACCAATGATGCCTCGAGAATACATCGCTCGTCTGGTGTATGACAGCAATTCGAAGGCACTTGCCATCATCAAACGGGGATATAAAGTGGTCGGAGGAATCTGTTATCGCCCGTTCCCTCATCGTGGCTTCGCAGAGATCGTTTTCTTTGCCACGGCTTCCGTTGACCAAGTCAAGGTATGCTTTGTTTTGTTTTCGCGTTCGCAGCTAAAACGTGTCCCAGGGTTATGGGGGCATGCTCATGGACCATTTCAAAGCCCATATACGCAAGACATACCCGAATGTGATGCATTTCCTCACTTATGCAGACAATTTTGCTGTGATTTTTTTCAAGAAGCAAGGATTTTCGAAGGACATTACCTTGCATCGATCCGTGTGGGCGGGGTACATCAAGGATTACGAAGGTGGCACTATCATGCAGTGTACAATGTTACGCAAAGTCGATTACCTCGACAAGGCGAACATCCTTGCACAGCAACGAGAAGCGGCCATAGCAAAGATTAGGGAGAAGTCAAAGTCGCATGTTATATATAAGGGTTTAGACCAGTTCCAAGAAGGCAAACCGGAAGGCTTCATCGTGGACCCCAAAGACGTTCCGGGGTTGCGTACGTCATTTCTTGAATGAGGGGCTGGATTTATGTTCTTACAGTGCAACAGGGGAGAGCGGCTGGACGCCTGGAATGTCCACTTCGTGAGGCTGGCCATTTCAACTCTCGTCACCACTTACCGATTCACCCGGTCCTACAGCTCTCGTTCGACGCCGCAGAGCGCCGAGCATAATTTCATGCATCGGTTACTTGGGGATATGAAGGCTCAGCCAAACGCATGGCCTTTCTTGATTCCTGTCAATGGGGAAGAAGTGGTGGATTATTACGAGGTCATTAAGAGACCCATGGGTCAGTCTCGTCCAAACCATCCTCCAAGACGCATCTGACCCTCCTTGCAGACCTTAGCACCATGGAACACAAGATGAATACAAACCAATACCAAAACCTCAAGGCCTTTTTAGATGACGCACAGCTGATATTTGACAATTGCCGGCTTTACAATCCGGAGGGGTCGATCTATGTAAAGCAGGCAGCCAAGTTGGAGAAATTCATGAAAGAGCTTGTCGCTGATTATACAAAGAGGGTAGCATAATGGTATGTAGGACTCGTGCTTGTAATTGTATAATTAACTACTCACGTCGCTGGGCCAAGTTTACCAATAGACCTACCCTGAGCTGTCAGAATTTATATATTCGAACCGAGCACGATTCGTCGACATGCAATTACTCACCTTTTCCGGGCTTCCGCATGACATTCAAGTTGGCGTTGACTCTCAGCTTGTACTAATGGCTAACCCATCTACCTGGCCACCCTCGGGGGCACCAAATTCCATGCCAAAAGCCAGCGAAGTAACTTGAATGGTACCGTAAGTCATGACCAACACTCTAGTAACTATCCTGTTTGGGTATGCCTGAGGTCAACACTGGTGGACCCGGCTGAAGAGCCTCAGTCTTCTGTAGGCAGACCAAACAGCCGAACGAAGATGGTCGTTCCTTTCCTTACTACGGAAGAGCCTCAATGGCATTCCATAACGACCAAAGCTCGACGACAAATGATTTCTCGCCAGTTCGAAAGGCCGTTCCCGAGGGTTATCTATCTCATCGCGGGTATCCTGGCATGGGTAGTCAGCTGGGCCAGTCACAGGGCGAGAAGAGTGTCCGTGCCCACTGGCACGCACCCGCATGGCAGATCTTCGCTACTGTCAATGTCGCAGTGGGTGGTGGAGGGGTTGGTGCCTGTGGACACCCCGATGGTCCTAAATCGTTCCCGTTTCTATCACGAGTGTTAGCCAAGCCGAGGCGTCCGACGAGCGACTTCGCTACTTCTCATCCCGGTTAGCAGGTGGATCTGACGTGGGACAACCCGGGTCAAAACGTGGCTATAGATGTCTTTCCCTAGGTCTCAAGTGGCTCGGACGCAAAAGTGTGATCAGTCATAGGTGCTGTTTGATCTGATGGTCCCTCAGTGGCATGACACGGTCGGCATGTTCCGCTTTGAAACCTCACTCAGTCACGGAAAACACTCGTCAGGAACTCGGAAGACCATCTACTATCAAAAGGACCCGCGAATAGTACGTTCGCACTCCACAGGCTGCGATAGCGAAATCTCCCAGGTCCATTCAAGTTCTTCAAAAGTCCGAGGTAAAGGACAATCCAACGCCGAGGTCCCTCGCACATGGGAAACGAATACATATCGGTTTTTTGGACTCGTCTTCATACATGTGCAAGATAAACATATGTGGCATACTCATACACGACGCTAAAGCCACCGCCACCCCGTAATGATTCAGACAACGAACGCACTCAGCGCTGACCGTACGCCTTGGTCTCGTACTTGCCAACACCGATGATGATGTTGCCGGGCTCCTGAGGCTTGCCGGTGAGGTAGTTCTCGATGATGCTTCTCGTTCCACGGGCGTAACGCGCCTGAGCGTCGAGCGTCGTGCCAGAGTAGTGAGGAACCATGCCGTTGCCACCGCCGAGAGGGTTCTTGGCCGTCCGCCAGACGTGGTCTTTCGGTGCAGGCTGAACGTCCCAGACATCACCCGAGTAGCCTGATCGTCAAGTGGAACCCTCGGATCAGTACGCGGAGTCGAGCCACGATGGGAGACGTGTAGACGTACCGTTCAATTGACCGGACTTGAGGGCCGCGGCGACGGCGTCTTTGTCGCAGATGGCGCCACGGGCGGTGTTGACGAGCCATGCACCTTTCTTGAAGTGCTTGAGAAGGTCGGCGTTGATGAGTCCACGGGTGCCTTCGTGGAGGGGGCAGTTGATAGTGATGAGATCGCATTGAGAGACGAATTCCTTGAGGTCCTCGACGCGGCGAGCGCCGACAGCCTTGGCGCCAGCTGGTATAATGAAAAACGAATGAGAAAGATCGAGGGATGAGACCAGTGAGCTCACCTTCGGGGAGAGCAGCATAGTCGTAGTAGAGGAGCTCCTTGCAGTCAAAGGGAACCAAACGCTGAAGGACACGGTAACCGATACGGCCAGCACCGATGGTACCGATGACCTTGCCCTCCAAATCAAAGGCGTTGCGAGCAACGTCCGAGACTTGCCAGTCACCGCGCTCGATCATCTATACGATACGTAACATAGAGCTTAAAATACGATCTCTGTGAACAAGAAGCACGCGTCACGTACCTCGTGGGCAGGGATGAAGTTCCTGACGAGAAGGAGGATGGACATGAGGACGTGCTCAGCAACGGAGACGACATTTGAGCCGGAGACTTCCAAAACCTGGATGCTCTTCTTGACGGCGGTGTTGAGGTCAATGTGGTCAGAGCCGACACCAGCCGTGACACAGAGCTTCAAGTTCTTGGCCTACACGCAAACGAAACACGTGTTCACATCGTCGTTCTCAGCTGACAAAACAGTGACAGTCCATACCTTCTCGAAGAGGTCAGCCGTGAGGTATCCGGGATGGAATGGTGTGGTGATCAAAATCTCAGCCTAAAAAAAGACGATGAGATCCCGTGGGGAATCAGAGTGGAGTGATAGACACACATCAACGATGTGCTTGTGAAAGTCACTGTCAGGGCCTTCCTTGGAGTCAGACACCTGTCATCAGATGCGGCGTGAGCAAACGAAACCAATTCTGGAAGAAGGGTACGCCTACAATGAATTCGTGTCCTTGCGACTCGAGGTACTTGCGGAGGCCGAGCTGCGTGTCTAGTTAGCATGGCTGTTGGTGGCGAACTGCTTCTAATCGTTGCCCACCTCGTTCTCGATCGTACCAAGGAGACGAGGCTCACTCTTGGCCGCGTTACCACCTCTGTAAAGAATAGCAAGAACCTATATCGAAATGAGTAATCATATAGACTGGATATGGGAGTTATTCAGCTCACCTTCATGACTGAAACAAGTAGATTTTAGTTGGTGCGAGTAGGAACTGGAGAGTGAGATGGAACCAAGAGATCATGGACCGCCCAGTTTTTATACCATAACAAAGGGTGACTCCCTGTGCGGGTATAAGCTACCACAAACGGTATGAATGGCCATCCGCAGCCGCGTGCGAAGGCGCGGATGGACTATTTCACGGATTGCCTCCCATTCGCGAGACGGCGGTAATCTGTCTATTGGTGTACGGGTCCCACGAGGTTGCGCAAGATTGGTTAGTTAATTCGCGCGCAGCGCGAGGAGAAACATAAATATTCGTCGCGAGAGAGCGCTGTGTTTCTCCTCGCGCTGCGCGCGAATTAATTTAATCAATTCCTTACGCACTCCTACAGGTTTAGTCGGATTCCCGGAATCTGGGCCCGAAGTCGAAGTATACCATCCCAGCACAGTGAACAAATGAGGCGCAAGCCGGGTATTTTCGGAGGTCTTTTTCTTCTTCGATGATGAGCCCCCACACTCCAGGCGGCCGCGGGTGATCGAAGACGAGGAGTCTCAGGGAGTCTCCCGGCATCTTCATCCAGACAATGACAATGACAGATCCGGGCGCCGGAACTGCTCTCTCATTCTG
>JBBPQV010000059.1:0-55288 GCA_038092675.1 Boletus rufocinnamomeus
GGATAAATTTACGGTTTATGGAATACGCACCAAAAGCCACCGCCGGTGCCCAGGTCGAGTATGCGGCAGCGCTCTTGTCCCTCTTTGGGGGTGAGGACCTCTTTCATGGGGCCCACGTAGTGCTGTCCGCCAAAGAGGAACTGGAGCATGCGGTGCTGGAGCTCGGAGCGCTGGGAGGGCGTCAAGGGGGTGCGGGAGGGGGAGGGGGGGAGGAGGGCTCACGCGGATCTCTTCCTGGTCGGCGGGGAGCATGTAGCGCTGGCTGAGGGCATTGAAACGCCTCCCGTGTCTTTCCGTGAAGAACTGGGAGTCGTCGTCGCCGACGTAGGTGATTTGGTTGAGGGGGAAGACTATGGGATAGTTGAGTCGCATGGGCAGAGCGGGGGGGGTGGCATGGCGGGGAGGGAGGAGGGGATCGCCAACTTATAGGTATTTCCGGTTGGGGTGGATGACGAGAAGGACATAGTTGACAACCATGTGTGGCCATTTTTGCGGGTATACCGCGGGACCTAATCAAATGACGGATTTGAAATGAGCCAAGTGTAATCTTATGGGTGTCGTAACAAGATTATACATTCGGCCTGATGTCGTGTACAAACACCGTCCGCGTCGATTCCCCATGCCACCCACGATTGCTGCTAGCACTCACAAGGAACCGTCCCCCCGGATCTACGACTTAGAATAGCCCCCGGTCAGTTGACTCGAGCCCAATCCGGTTTGCTCCACATACCCATTTGCGACACATAGCCCCCGTGATGGCCCGGAACGATCTTGAACTGCACCCCTCCCCTGCTCTTCACGCTTCCATCACTTTCCCCAGCCTCTGCCGCGTTCCATAACCGGATATTGTCGATGGATGCACTACAAAGTTGGCACGTCACTTCACATCCCTGGCAGTCACGAGACCACAACCACCCACCACGCGATGTGGCGACCATCAGGAAACGGCACGACACACGACACCACCCCCGAACTCGCGGGGTTGCGCAGACTCTTCACCAGCCGGGGCGTGCAAGCCGGTCCACTCCGTCCCAGCAACCGAACATCCCACACGTCCACCGTCCCGTTTCGTCGTCCCGCGTAGATCTGTGATCCATCTGTCGACCAGCACGCCTGTGAATACGTTCGCAAGTCTCTCCAACGATCGGCTCATCCAGCTTCGAATACGTACAGAAACACACCATGGCGGTGTCTTCTCACTTAACCACAATCTTCCAACCCCCTTCCCTGGGGTATTCACTCGCTTGTCCCAGAGCATAATTTGTCCATCGATAGCAGAGATCATGAGAACGTCCGCAGAAAACGTGGCGCTGTTCTCGGCGCTGAGTAACGGTGGCGCACCCTTCGGAGGGGCAACGGAGCTTTGCGATAATCGCGCTCCCTGCTGGCCTTGTGATGTGGGATCAGAACCCCCCGCATCGGGAACCGCAAGCCCCACATAGCTACTAGGAGCAGCGCTCTCCTTGTGGCAACTCTTCGACCGGTCCGCACCGCCATCTCCAGCTGAATGGTTGTCACCATCCCCATCAGGGTCCGGTTCGTCGTCGAAAAGCGGATCGAAAGACGTGTCAGATTTAGCATCCGATTCTTGGCTGGCCAGGTTGGAAATGGCATTTTGACTCGCAGAATCTAAAGTTCGTTGTTGATGCCCATGTGCCTTACCCGCGGCGGTGGAAAACGTTTCCACGTTCGCACTCGTGTACGCCCCAGTTGATTTCTTATGTGATGTAGCTGCGGGCGTGTCAGAATATGTCTCCGATTCTCCGCCTACTTCCGCGGAGGATATTGGGCTGAATCGCTGCGACAAGCCCCTCAGTGGTCTTACTGCGACACCAACAAGCTGTGCGCCATGCGCAGTAAATTTTCGGACAGCTTGTCCGGTGTTCAAGTCCCATTGCTATTAAAACAGCCATAGATGAGCACGGAATGCCAACGCTGCTGAACGTAATCCTTACGGCCGCTTCTCCATCCCAGCTGGCACTGAAGAAGCCCTTCTCGTCATGGTCAATCGAAAGCCCAGAAATGGGCCCACGGTGGCCTTGCAGCACATGTGCCAACCGACCAGGATCGTGGCGAACTGTGAATAAATTAATGTGACCGCGCTGCAAACGGCACTGCGTAAACTTTCACTGTGATGGCGAAGTTAGAGTGCACGTACGCTAGTTCCACCGAGTGCCCACAGCGCATCAGAATGCATAGCCAAGCTATAGACCGGCGACACTGTGATCTCGATGCCTTGGGGATAGCCGTTTTGCAAGTTCACAATATCAGGATTCTCCCACCAGCACCGTATCTGCCCAGATTTCATGTTCCCCTCGACGACATTGCAGTGGTGTCGTTGAGGAGCGGTCAAGGTAACCTTGCCATTGACGGCGGTGAAAATGTCATAGTCACGGATATAGCCATCATCCGATCCGGTCAATAGATGTGACATGCAAAACGACGAGGCAAGTGCATGGGTGGGCACCGGATGTGGAATAGCACATATAGCTTCTACCGTGAAGGATCGAGGTAGCTGCGACCTGTGGGAGAACGGGAAGACCAAGGCACGTTTGCGCACTTCCGCTGGTGAAGGCGACCTCGGTCTCACTTGCGGAACGACTGATTTGAGGACATTGGTTGAGCTACGTAGCGTCCATAGAGGAAAGTAGTACCTTTGGGTGATTCCGGCGTAGAAGATCGTGGTGTCACTGTGACCGCCGGTGCAGGCGGTGAAGATGGCTCCAGACCCGTGTCGGCCGTCGGTTCTATAGACGGCTCGGACTCTTCCTCGTCGTCTTCCTCGTCCGAGTCCTCTGAACGTGATTCCTTGACGAAGAACGCGAACATCAGCCCATGCGAAGAAAGAGAGGGGTGTATAGCACGTACATCGTCCCCCTCTGTCACGTCGTCTACACCAGCCTCGAGGGCACCCAGCAGCGCCTCGTCTATTTCGTTGTCATTGTCCTCGTCGCCCTCGCCGTCGGTCGTGCCATCGAATTCGAGGTCGTCGATGGTCTCGCCTTCCGAGTCGCTATGTGGCATGTCAAAGTTGGTCAGATAGGGAGAGTTCGCACGGTACCTGTATACCGGCGTCGACGATGGTTCTCGCAGATTTGGGACGGAAGCTCAATGCCGCCCTTTCATCCCTCGGTAGGGCACCAGTCGTGGATGAGAAGGTATGTTGACGAGACACGGATCCTGATGACCGTCTTGTACATGTACACAGGTGTTAGATGCCACACTCAAAGAGATTACCGCTGCACTCCTTGAGTCCGATGTCAATGTCAAGCTTGTGGCTACCTTGAGACAGAAAGTCAAGGCAAAGGTCAAGGCTGCATTGGATGGTTCTGACAAGTCCAAAGACCTCAACCGGAAACATCTCATACAAAAGGTGACTTCGGTCGGGTTATCCATGGTAGATGCTTATTCGCCGGCTGTCAGGCTGTTTTCGACGAACTTGTTCACCTTGTGGACCCCGGGGTTGAGCCATATAAGCCAAAGAAAGGCCAGTCAAACATCATCATGGCTGTTGGCCTCCAGGTATGTCTCACTCGATCGCTGTCCTCGAGAATGTCCACTTGACCGTGTTCTAGGGCAACGGCAAGACTACGACGTGCACAAAGCTTGCCGTATATTATCAGAAGAGGGGGTTCAAGTCGTGTATTGTTTGTGCCGACACCTTCCGTGCTGGAGCCTTCGATCAAACCCGACAGTCGGCGACGAAAGCCAAAGTAGCTTACTTTGGATCGTACACCGAGACTGATCCAGTTGTGATAGCAGCACAAGGTGTTGCTAAATTCAAGAAGGAACGTTTTGAGGTCATCGTCGTCGACACGTCTGGTCGACATAAGCAAGAATCCGAACTCTTCCAGGAAATGGTCCAGATCAGTCAAGCCGTCAAGCCGAACATGACAGTCCTCGTTCTCGATGCTAGTATAGGTACGTGCCTTCCCTGCATATCTGTTCCACACTTATGTTTTGCAGGTCAGGCCGCTGAGGCACAGAGTCGCGCATTCAAGGAGAGTGCTGATTTCGGTGCAATTATTGTTACGAAGATGGATGGGCATGCCAAGGGTGGGGGTGCTATCTCCGCGTATGTCTACTGGTCTTCTTTCCCGCCGAATATTGACATGTAACAATCGTGACAAGTGTTGCTGCAACCAAAACACCGATAATATTTCTTGGTGTTGGGGAGCATTTACACGACCTGGATCGATTCTCACCGCAGCCATTCATTTCAAAACTGCTGGGTTTGGGTGATATGCAGGGCCTTATGGAGCATATGCAAGACTTGGCGGCCCAAAACCCAGACAAGCAAAAGGAAATGGCGAAAAAGCTCGAAGAAGGTAAACTCAGCATAAGGGACTGGAGAGAACAAATTCAAAATGTCATGAACATGTCTGTTCCGTTTCATTTTTTCCACCGGTCAACGTTAAGTTCTGGGTTGTTTCTCAGGGGTCCTATTAGCAAGATCGCATCAATGATCCCGGGTCTTCCACAGGAATTACTTGCCGGTTCGGACGAAGAGGGCTCGATGCGCATGAAACGGATGATTTATATCACAGACAGCATGTCCGCCGCAGAACTCGATTCGGATGGATCCATGTTTATGGAATTGGGCAAAGACGGCAAACCAGCGGGCCTGACATGGAGGATCACACGGGTGGCAAAAGGAAGTGGAACGACCGTACGAGAAGTCGAAGAATTGTTATGCCAGTATCGGATGATGGCCAATATGGCTAAACAAGCAGGCGGGAAGAACGGATGGTGTGTCATGATACGGTGCTCATGTGGTAATGTTAACACTCCGGTCCCCTCATTTGCAGGCTCCAAGCGATGCAAAAAATGCAAAACGCGGCAGGTGGTCGTGGTCGCGGCGCGAATGGCATGCCGACCCCCGCACAGATACAAGCAATGCAGGTCCGTCGCGTATATCGCTCAAGTTTATCTTATTTAACTCGGACACTCAGCGTGCAATGCCCCCGGGTATGATGCAACAGATGCAACGGCAACTAAGAAGCGGTGGTGGTATGCAGGAGATGATGAAGGCCATGATGCAGGGTCAGGGAGGTGATCAGCTCGACATGGAGGAGATGCAAAGTATTCTATTCTTCCTTTCTTGTCGGAGTCATTCTCACTGTTTCGGACAGGAATGATGAGCCAGATGGGTAATGGGCTGGGTGGACTGGGTGGGCTTCCGGGAATGGGTGGGGGGATGCCTAATCTCGGAGACATGTTCAAGATGATGGGTATGGGTAATAGCGCTGGTCGCTAACCATTTTCACGATCCCGATAGGATCGTTGACACTTCGATCTACGTACACACGGGATCGCTTGCAGCCTGTTAGAAACCTAATTAATGCATACAATGTGATGGCGCTCAGACAAGGTTAAGTTCAAAGCTAAGAACAAGCCGTGGAGCTGAAGGCGTGAAGGGATGATCCGAGCACCGTAATGAAAGTCTACTTGGCTTGGCCCCTTTTCCACAGCCTCTTTTTGACTGAGGCGGCGCTTTTGTTACCAAATATAAAAGAAGAAGTGTGTTTGTCTGCGCCAGTCTTACGAGAGATTGCCGATGGGCCTGAAAAGACAAGCTTCGGGAAGAGGCTTAATCATCTCACTGAACTCTGTAGAGTAAGATTCGAGAACACACCAGCCACAATCCAAACAATCCCACGGTACCAGAACCCAATGTCGTTAGCGCCCCGAGGGAGCGATTATCATAGGAAAGCAATGCCATTACAAGGGACGCGGCTGTGACCGGTCTCAGAAGAAGGTGGCGGTTAGGTTCCGTCCTGCTCTGAAGACCAGTGGGCCATTCATTTGGCAGCTTCAATGAAGGTTCTGCGTAAGTTGTGCAAATCACGACCCGATAGAACGCACCACTGCAATGATGGTGACGGCCAGTGTGCCTAGGATGATGCCTAGCTGAAGTGACAGGTATTTCTCAAGTGACGTTAAGGTTCCTCGCCCCCCTGAAGGTTCTGCTAAGAAAAGCAAAAAACGAGGGAACGCTAGTAGACATATGGAGAATAGTGCAAGGCTGCGGTGTTGAATGCGAAGGTGGGTCAGCACGCACCAACTACGAGAGAAACGAGTCATTGTTACGAACATGCCAGCTGAGGTCCACGCCCAAGCTGAGATTGGCCCATCATCGGCACCTGTACGTTGGTCTGTTCCTGAGTCGTCCTCCAATGGGGGTTCGGCCAAAGTGGTCTTCCTGGCATGCAAGTCATCCATCTCGATGCTGTTCGACATGATGCTTCCGGATAACTAGAGGTAAGGCTGTGCATTAGCGTGGGGACATGGCAAACGCGCAGGGAAGGGACGGGTGGTGAAAACCCCAATTAAATTTAAATTTGTTATCACTGAACGAGTCCTCTCTGAACCAGCTCGAACGGACCCTGGCGGCTCAGCTCGCGTTCAGATTTATTAACTTGTCGCGTGATGCATTCCGTGGGAGTCGCTCGGTGGAATTTTCAATCACCATACTTTCCATTCGGCTAGCAAACGATACTTCCAACCTTCGCGTTCGCATGCCCCCCAAATCACCATTATATATGACATCCTGTGATTTCATTGTGGACTTGTGGGGTCACATAGCCGTTTATGTCCAACGTCCCAGTTATGACAGGCAACGACGCCGTGGGTATAGTCTGAGTGTGAAAGGTCGTAACTTCCCTGCTCGTTCGGTTCCCCTATTTCACATACCTCGCACAGCCCGTGGAAATGTATCTCCCACTGGGCTCGACATGTCTGCACTTGCTCCAACTCCCTTTATCACCCACGAATCCTGGGCAACCTGTCGCGCCAAATGGTCCGTCCGAACCACGTCACAAGGATTATAACAACTTGGCAACACTTTCACCGTATCACGACGCTCCTAACGTTCCTGGGGTGTCTGTCAACCTACCCGATGACTGCACCGTGGACCAAGTCATTCTGGTGAGTTCTCTGAGCCAGTGCTCCGGATGACGTCAGTGCCAACTGCTCAAGTTGCACCGACACGGATCTCGTGGTCCCATAGTTGAGCAACAGTTCATTCTCGGACTCGTTGAAACCCTCGATCGTGCGCGGGATATAATTCAAGCCACTCCTCTTCCGTCGAACCTGCAGTTCCTCAAGGAAGGATACGAGTACCAACTAACCCCTCAGGAACTAACCATTGTTGGCCGTCGAGAACTTTTCGACCATGGGGTGGAGTACGCGTGTCTCTGTCGAAATTGAGATTGCATGTATGACACTCAATCTTCCAGATTCGCCCTTCGTTACCCCACTCTCTCGACGGATGTCGTGGTATCTAGCCCGGTCCAAAGAGTCATGGACTCTTCGTACTTCTTTGCACAAGGCTTCTTTGGTCTCGAGGCAGAAAATGTTACCTTCCGTACGGTCACAGACCACGACGATCCTGTATCGTGGATCACTCCTTGGAAATCCTGTCCGAGGTTTCCCGGCCGTCCATCCCACCAGGTCAATTTAGTTGTCCGTGTCAAGTTACATTGTTCACACTGGTATATATGCAGACGGCTTCGCAATGGGCGGCTAAATACGTGCTGCCCATAGCATAGAGACTTGACAAACTTGTTCCTGGAATTAACATCTCTGTGAACGATACTCGAGGTGCCTTGTATGCATGCCCATTCGATCTTGCAGCTCGTGACCGGTCCACGTGGTGCAACGTGTTCTCCACACGTGAATTACAGAACTTGGAGTAAGTCTAACCTGTCGCCGTCAACAGCTGACGTGGACGTGAATGTCATAGATATGAGTACGATTTGTTTATGGACGGCATCAGCGGCCATGCATCCAGAGGAGATCCCGGTCCTCTCCTTGGTGCTTTTTACGTCAAAAAACTTATCGAGCGGTGAGTTTAGGCTACACATTGGTCAAAATTTGTGAAGCACATCGTTTGCGACAGTCTTACAAATGCAACTGGTGACGCTGAGCCCCTCTATCTGGAATTCGGCCACGACACCAGTATACTTTTGCCACTGTCAACAATGGACTTGAACAAGTCAGTAGCTGCTCGCACGAAATGCAATCACTGACAATCTATCGCCGCAGAGATTCTCTGCCTCTGGATCACCGTCGTGTGCATGAACATCGCAGGTTCAGGACTTCACAACAAACACCTTTCGCTGCAAGCATGGTATGGGAGAAATTTACGTGCAAAAACACGTGCGTAAATTCTCCTTGGAGCGTAGTTGTTTTCCCTCACGACGAGTAGCTTCCAAGGTCCCCAAGTTCGCCTCGTGTTGAATGGAGCAACGTTTCCTCTGTCGATTTGCGGGAAATCTACAAAGGACAAAAGATACGGAACATGTTCGCTGGATGAATTTACGAGAGCAAACGACTATAGCACGAGCGTCCAATACAAGAGCGAAAGCTGGAACACCACTTGCGAGATGGATGGGTAGCGTTACATTTTACCGACCCGGTGGGAATGTGATGATCTTGAAATCGAGTACCTGCTTTTCAAGTCCGACTAATCGAGGTTGCAGATTTGCATGCGTACTAGCGAGGGCCTTGTCGTTTTCAAGCTTGGCAGATGGGAGTGTCTCTTTGTTGCATATGGGTATTGTACCAACATTTAGTGTGGCGATCAAAGATCGCCATAATTTGTCTGTTGCACCATTCTAAGATAATGCAAAATACTTTACATCAGCAGTAATGTACCAGAGGCAGGATGCACAACAAAGAACAAGGGAAGCAAATATAAATTGCAACCAAGGCTACCAGCCGCCTGGTCCCCAACTGTTAGAGTTTTGAATCATAGCAGCGCGCTGCGGATTCATTCCGGGAGGAACATGGGGTGGGGGCTGAACTATTGGAGGTCCTGAAAACGTAGAGGGAGTCTGATAACCAAGCGGTTGGGAGGGCGGCATGGCATAACTGGATGTTGGTACATTTCCACCAAATCCAATTGCCGGGGTTTGGCCACCATAAGGATTTGGTGTACGGTTAGGAACTTGACGAACGGATAGATGACCAGGTGTCGTATGGCCTGGGGTGCGACCTGGGGTACGAGCACCCGCACCGTAGGGCGTCTTCCCCCCTGCGCCTGTGGCACCCAAGTTTTGTGACTGGTGCAGATGTCTAAACATCATGTGAGGGGTAAAAACTACCATGTTATGTCACTAGTCCTCACCTAACTTTGAATGCGTCGCACAGTTCTGGTACCCCCGCGACAGCTGCTTCAAAGAGACAATACGATTCTGGTGTCACGCGAACGGGCTGCCAAACAATGAGTTTGAGGTTGTTACGAAGTCGAAGAGAATATGTTACCCAAGTTTGGACGGTAGAGTTCTTGTTCGCCAAAAAGCAAAGATTGAAATGACCAGGTTTTTTGCGGTTCAACGTAAATCCATAGATACTTTTGGCGGGGTTCGCTGCGACAAAATTCTTCAAAGACAGATCTACAGAGTAGCGTAAACCCCAATGAAGCGTGGAAAACTAGGCAGAGCTACTCACGAAGCTCATCTTCAGATCCTTGCTTGAATTTTTCATGCGCCATCAGTTCCTCGACCTTCCGAGCGGTGGCTTGGACATGGTTGACGATCAACTCATCGAGATCGGCATACTGATGTTTATCATCGACAAATAATACTGTGCCCTGGCCTGTGTTGATCTCGGTAACGTCTATGGCGAATTAGCACTTCCATGGAAATTTGCAGTGGTAACACTGCGTACCGATGTGCTGATACAGCTTGTCATCGACTTTCCACGTCACAGCAAGGTGATCAACACCCTTCGAAGATGGCCTGATCACTACATCTCCACGTTGCTGCTTATCCAGATAGTTCTCTGCATGCGTCGCGTTGAGGTTATGAAAATTGGGATGCTTGATGACACGTCTTGTCCGATCAGTCTCGGCTCGCTTTTTCCTGGCCTGCATCTCCAAATCACGTTCGCACTGTTGAGTGTTCCAATATTCATCACGTTTAACGCGACGGAAAAGGCCATCTCCTTGAATCAGATCGGAGGGACGAATTGACAACTCCACATAGAATTGATCGGCGGGAAGATCAAGTTTAACGTCCACAATGACGCCTTGTACTGCCTGGGATTTCTTGACAATGTTTTGAGGGTTCACATTACCCGCATCCGACACGTATTCCATGTTTATGATGCCTTCGATGCCGGAATCAAGGCGCACCGTTACCGACTTCGAATCTTTGTCAATGCGTAAGACGAGAACGGAGATAATGAGTCCCATGCGAAGAGTTCGAGGTGTTTCGCCACTGAGCATGGTCAACACATCCCACGGTTGCATGGGAGGGAACGGCGCGCGCTGCTCTGCGAACGGCTTGAGCAATTCTTCGCGAATAACATTGAGGGTGTGTCGCTTTCGGTCTTCGTTGGCCTCGTACATGCTGACGGCGAACTCATCGAGATTAAGTTCGTTCAGCTTTCTCTCGTTGTCATTATCCTGCATGATAAGGGATACGACATGCGATGGGTGTTCATCATGAACATCCTCCTCGTCGAGCTCAAGGGCATCAGTTGCCATCTTTCGCGCAAGTTCGTAGTCCTCAGGGTGGATGCGAGTGTCATCTAATGGGTCTTGGACGTCATCATCTGCATGTCGGTTTTTTGTGGGCTTTAGCTCCGCGTCATGAGAGATCCGCAGGAAGCCGGCTGCATTGAGGAAAATCTTCGTGGTCAGCAGACCTGACTTGATAAACTGGTCACGATTAACGAGATTGCCTCCCTAAACAGAGCGGTAAGTTAACGGCAATAAGGAAACAACTACAAAAACGTACGATCGACGCGATTTTTCTGGCCAAAACTTGAGCTTTACGTGGACCAAGGCCACATACAAAGGGTAGAAGATGTTGGTAATAGGAGTCTGTTACCGCACGGTTGACGTCAACCCCGATCTTATTGGTCGCGTCAACCAAAGCCCTTTCGAGTGCCGACAACAGCTTCTCTTTCGGAATCTAAACCAGTATCAGCCAGTGACTGGATTTTAAAAAGTCAGGAAACTAACAAGATGCTGGTCCTCGTCCTCAAGCGAGATTGCAACGATATCAGCACCTAGCGCTGCATATTCATTCAGGGGGTTTTGGGCGTAACGAGCCAAACCGACGCAATACTTCGCGATGTGTGAAAGTGTGCTGAATTCCTCAGTAGCTCGTTTACTATGCTGATAAATTCGGGCGACCTCATCGTTGAGATAAATTACGGGGATATCGAAGATTTGTTCGTTGATTGGCTCCGTTCCCCACCCTAGAATATTGCCTTCAGCTTCCACGCTCGGGGTCTTGCCATTGACAATTTCCTTGATCCGAGAGGACAACTTGGTTGTTGCCATGGTAAAGCCTCCTACCACTATAACGTCGGGTCGTCGTCTCTTGAGTAAGTCGGTGAATTCGTCATGATAGTCGCGATCGACCAAGTTATCAAGTTTGACATGTTCACGGAGTCGACCCATTTCATCCAAAAGAACAAGGGTGATGGCGTCCTTTTGAGGATCTCCCTTTCCCCAAGAGATAGCGAGAACAGAGGGAGTGTATCCAGGTTGTGCGTCTCCAGTGACAAAGGGGGCGACGTCAATGCGCTGAAACTGTGTCAGCTAAAAAAAAGAACAGTAAGGACTGATGTCCTACATCTTTGAGTTTGTTACCGCAATGGATGGCCAAAGCATCCTCAACCTCTTCCCGCAACCACTCCCTTGCCCATTTGGTACCAATTGGAATAAGGTGGTATTCTAGTGCCTCTTGGACGACCCGAGATCGCTCTTCGTTCCATGACCTAGCAATGTCGCTGTAACTGTCCGAAGCAAACGCGTCGTTGAGCTGGCGCTCGAACTTGGCCTTGGCTTCGTTGGTTAGGTAAATCGAGACAGTCACCAACAACTCGGCCTCGGCAGCCAGGATGTGCAGGAACTGTGCACTGTCCAACATCTGGGTTATAGGTTTGTGGTGAAGGTATTTGAAGTTCTGGAAATAAGGTTGGTCAGTAGGATATCAGAAAAGGAACCCGATCGTAACGAACAAAGTATGGATGATGTTCGTCAATTTTGTTGACACCCCGATCCGTAGGCTGCACTGATAATTGCGCCTCAGTTCTGAACAGGTCTCGCATGAATTGGCGGAGTAATGGGTCTTTGCCTAGCTCAGTGGCGAGAATCATCCTGGCGCGTCGCAGCACCTCTTCAGATATTTGTAACACGGCCGATTCGGAGTCCGTGAACTGCTCTGCGAAAGCGGTCGGGTTCAGCTCTTGGTCCTCGACAAAATTGGGGCGATCATTGGCTACGAAATTCTGCACCACCTCGTGGGGACGGATGCCAAAACCCTGATGTCAAGGGTTCAGTACAAGGGGAAAACAAACAGTCGAGAGAATGACCTACATCAGCCAGTCTTGCGACGATACTCTTCTTCGCAACCTCGTATGCAGATATCCGGCTTGGAGTTTTACGCTTGCGGTCGAGATCTTCATCGTCGTGGAAGTGGAAGTCGAACGAGTCTTGTTTGTTCACCTTGTATTTCATGGACAACCATTCGGTCGCGTCCGCAACCATCTCGACGCAGTCAATCCTAGGCCTGATAGACTGCACGAAGTACTCGTCTTCTACATTAAGCCGAGTATAGGAAGCAATGAGGGCGTTCCGTCGATCAAGGAGAGAACGATATTTCTGGCCTAGTGCGTATATCCTCCACAGCTCAGACAAGCTAATAAGCTCAATTCTGGCGCGCATTTCCTGAGGGTTGAAATACGAGATGTAATCCCGTTTGTGTGTCCAAATATACGGAACTTCGAACTCGTGGACGAAGACAAAGCGCAGAGCATACGAGACCGCCAGGACCAGGGCTTGGGAATACGCACTATAGGGCCCGTCGGGAGAGAAGAAATCCCTGGTTTTACGACTGGACAAACGTGAAGTTACCCAGGTGGCAGCATCGTCAATGTCTGCTTCTGTAAGGTTTTGATGGAGAGATAGAGTTGCATTAGGTGAAAGCGAAGACGTGGCGAGTTGCATCCGTTCCGGTATGTCTTGCGCCCGAATCAGGTCGTCATCTTCTGTAAGCATCCGAGCACGTATTTCTGAAGGTTCAAAGACCTGAAAAATCACGAGTGTCAACTCTAGCCCAAGCGGGATAAATGATAGAACATACATCTTGGTATTTCATTTCAGGTTTGAGTCGTTCCTCGTATTCTGCTTCGTCGTCACCTTCTAACGCCCAATCGTACTCATGACCATCACCGAACACATCGTGAATTTCATCCCAAGCGCTAAGACAGGTGATTAGGGGACGGGGCACAAAATGTGGATTCTGGACCTACTTGGCGTCAATACCAGCAAGCTCCGGTCGAGAGCCCATAGCTCTCCTCCGTTGGCGTTCCAACTTTTTTCTCTCCTTGCGCCTCTCCTCACGTTCTTGCTCGTCCATAGCACCAGCCCCTTCTTCTTCGTCTTCATAGTCAATGAAGTCATCCAAATCTTCTTCATCTTCCCTACCACCCCCTGCCCGCTCGTCATCCCAGATGCGTTGAATATCCTGGACTTGCGGAAGATCGTCGTCATTATCAAGATCATCCTCGGAGGACTCGACTACTTGCTTCCGTCTTGAAGAGGATGCGACCGGCGGAGAGCCATCTTCACGGCCACGGCGAAGACGTGTCAAACGGTTTCTGAATGAGGTACCTGTATTTTCCTCAAGAAGCTCCAAGTCATCTTCTTCCAACGCTTCCTCCTCCTCCTCTTCTACCCGAGAATAAGTATCACTGAGACATAACATTGAGGACGGGAGCTTACCGCGTCTCCGATGGCGTCTCTTCCGTCTCTTCCTTCTTCTCCGTCGTTCCTCCTCGTCCTCTTCTTCTTCCTCATCCTCGTCGACAATGAAGCCATCTCTTATTCGCTTTTCCTCCTCTTCGTCGTCCTCGGCTTCCTCTGAGCTATCGTCCGACACACCGTTACCGTCTGCCATTGTCGCGTCCGCATCATCTTCCTCGGGTTGTGGATTCTGCATAATCTCGTCGTCGTCAATGAGCCTATCAGAAGGAACCACAGGCGGAGACGACATGGTGGTCAATGAACCAGCTCGTCGACGCTGTGCAGTTCTAAGACTCAACGTCAAGTGGCCCGGTAGCTGCCGACGGAGCCACAAATTCTTCTCATTCCTCAGTCACACAAATGTCACACAGATGGTCACTCTTGGTCACACATCTGAAAATCAGACTCCGCTCGTCACTGGCTCGATTAAACAAACAAGCGTAGCTATAGCTGGGCCGGTATTAGACGTCTGGACAGTGAGAATAACGAAAAATGAATGCTGGCATTCACGTTGTAGGAGGCTGCTTAGCCAGATTAGAGGATCACGAAACCTGAGATACATGAAAGCTAGTATGGGTAAGCGGGGAGGTGAGTTTCACCTCCTCGTCCCCTCCCGACTGTGTGATGCAAACTTCAGATTCAGCTTGGACTCGGTTGCGACATCATTCGGCGGGTGACAACGACGATTCAGCGTGACTACTATCAGCCTTTGGACATCTCATCCAGTCCTACTTCGATTTTGCTCGTCCCAACTCGCAAAGCTCAGATCTAGAGTGTGTCATAGATGCCGTGTACCTGAGTGGACACAGAAAAAATATGCAAAACCGTATATTTTGTGAAACTGACGACTCAAGATGACTGCCGAAGTTGTTGTACAGGATACACCCTAGCCTCCTCCCATTCGGCTCATCTTGGGTACATGGTTCCAAAACGTTTCACACTAGCATACACACTCCCATAACTCTTTCAAAAGACACCTATGTTTACACGTTCACTGTTGAACAGTACACGTGGGGAAATCCCCGATACGGAGCTTCGTAGCCTGAGTGGTGATCAGTAAACACGGAACCACGGAGTTCTATTCGCGCACCCCATAAGGCCAGAGCGTGATGTTCTTGGGTGCGCCTGTACAAGCGGGATCAACGGGAGGAGACGTCACAAAGTTGCTACCCGACAGGTTCCACTCGATAGGGCAAACCAAGGCTGTGATGGTATAAGGGGGAAGACCAGTGTCAAATACTGGGGTTGGGAGTTGGCCAGATGAAGGTGGGTTGTTATGGAACGTTAAGGTAGAAACGTCGATAGCGTACTGCCATTCCTCCGTGGGCAGGAATTGCAAGTCAACTGCAAGGGGTTGCTCGGTGTTCTGCGCGAGGAGAGTCTGGTTACGAGATATATCAAAAACGTAATGAAGAGGACCACGATGAACAGCGACGGAGTCCTCCGGCCTGCTCTCTATTCGCCAATGTTAGCTTTCGTTATGTGGGCATATTGGGTTGCAGCACACACCGAGCGTAATCTCTGCAGGAAGATTGAGGGTAAAGGTTGTAGTTCCCTGATTGACCCGAACGGCTTGAAGGCCATTCAAAGGATTCACTCGTGTTGCAGGACCACCGTTCACTGAGATGGTACCTCCACTAACCCAGCTTGGGATGCGCACGTAATATGTGAAGGGTGAAGTTGCGATGACGATTGTGCTCAAGGTATCCGAAAAAGGGTAAAGTGTATCAGTATTGACAGTCACTTTGTTTCCTACGTTTGTTTCTGTGAGGTTAATTGAATTCAACAGGAGCAATGTGTCAAACCGTTTGCTAAAGTTGTTGACACGCTGAAAGGTCCCAAGTAGACATGAACAAGGGAAGTCACATCTTGCGTGGTAACAAATGCGTTAGTAACAAATTTAGGGAAGCCTTGAGGATGATTTACAGTGCAACAGCTGCAAAGTAATTCAAAAAGTGTTTCTCGCGCGTTGAAAACTCTGGCATACTTACGGATAATTGGGTTGGAGGCCGAACACATTTGAGTAAGGTCTGGAACCCAATCAGAGACAGGAGTGTTGTATCAGTGAAGGATATCACCCGTCAGTTGGGAAAGGATCACTGTGGACGACGTTAATGCCAATGTGAGAGAGTACCAAGCGTGGCTTACGGAGTCATGTTCATCGCCGCAACTTGGTTTTGCTGCTGTAAGTATTGGCGCGACCACATGGCTGCAGAACCAATGAAGTTAGTCAGTGTGTTACCATTGAAAGATCCTCAATCCTGACTTCCAGTCAATGTTCCAGGGAGGGAATTGTAAGCTATCCGTTCAACCTAATGTCATAAAAGGTTTGCCCTGGGGACTATGTATCTTCAGTTCACCCAAAGACGCACTCTGGCTGCAAACTTGATGTCACCGATGACTTGAAACAAGTACGACCCTCTGAGAAAATTCATGAGCGAAATGGTCATGATCAGGAAGTCCACATACGAAAACATAGTTTCCTGAAAACTAGATCAGAGGCATACGTTCCCGAAATAGCTGGTAACCTACCACGACGTCGCATAGCTCAGTGCTGGTCACGGATTCAATATTCAGCACTCAGTCATGTAATATCAGAAATGAATGCTTGCCCTCGAGCTGCTTGAAGGCCCGCAAGATATTCGTCTGCGGCAAAGATACCAGACGGACGACCGTGATACCTGAATAATAGGTCCCAGCCTTGACTTGCCAAATCAAGATCTGAAGTCAAAGAAAAACTTGTAAAAGGATTATGAAAAGCAATGCAATATAACACAAACATGTCTTGTTGTGTGTGAAGCGGTATGTCGCTGGTAAAGCTTTGAGCCCCTCAGCCGTATTAACACCATGTCAAATAAGAGGATTGTTGAATGGGTTTGGTAGATCCTCAACAGCCGTTGTGGGGAAATACTAGCGAGATTATTTGGAAACTCAACGGGTGCAATGAGAAAAGCCTGAGTAATACCTGCTCAGAAAATACTTGTTCCCAATCGTCCCCAGTTTCTCTCAGCAGGGTCATTGTGTTTAATAGTAGGTCTTCGTTGCCCTCGGGGTAGTTCTCGTACAACCTTAGGTGCTCCTCACTCCGTGGCGGGCTTTCTCACTTTCTAGGACCTTACCATTGCAAAGGCATAACAAAGTCTTCCCAACGGGTCTGAGCCCAAGGTTCAAGGCCAGTACCATTCTTTAGCATGTGTTGGCGAGTGCGACGAACTTGTAGATGGGTTGGATGACACTGTCTGCTAGGGTAGGATCATGCTCGAGCAACTGAATCGCGCCGAAAAGGAAGGGATATCTAAGAATACGAATGAGTCAGCGGAATCTTGGGTTCTAAACCAAGACAACCTTCCCCATAGATAACGAGGCTTAGATGTGTTGAACACCTCCGGGCCAAGCCATCCTGTCGAATCCTGATGCTCGATGACAAAATTGAGGAACTCCAGAGTTTGGGATTGAATATTAGTGTTGTCCACAATGACACCGTTAGGCACCAAGCCATTCTGGTGTTACAATAATGAATCGGTTCCTTCTCGACTGCGAAGAAAACCTCACTTACAAACCAGTAGCTGCCGGCTGATAGAACCTAATCAAAACAGTCCCGCCATCCTGGGAGACAACGATATGCTTACCTTCCTCAAGGTCCGAGTAGTAGGAATCACCGCCAAGCCAATCTGATTGTGCAACACTGGAGGGAAATAAATGAACTTTTCATCAGATAAAGAGAGGATGTGGGATGGGGATTGGCGCACTAATCATAGAAATCATGTTCGTGGCCAGCAAGACCGTTTGTCTGTACCATCAACTTCATGAATGGGTCAAACAGATTGTCTTGCAGGTAAATAAAATCAAAACTCACTTGATCATACAGCCACCCCGACGGTTTGATGGCTCCAAGAGGCAACGAAAGATAGGCCTTCGGAGCAAGTGCAAGAAGTCCTCAAGAGGAGAAGCTGTTGTTGAACGCCACACTCACGGCCATCTACGTCTTGGGCTGATGCTCGCCGAGTCACAGTGAGAATGGATAACACTGCTAATACAGAAAGCATATTCGACGGCCAGGATGGAACCGGCATGGAAGTCTTGAAGCGTATAACGCGAGTCACAAGCTAGAAATGCACGGAGTAAAGTCGCATCAGCAAATGGTTTTATATCTTGCGACGGCCCCCAGCCGAGTTTCCATGATCTAGTCTGATGATCAGCCCATTTATTCCACGACCCTGCAAGCGCTGTCAAGGTCGGTGCTTCGTATGATCAGAACGACTGCCTTCTGACCTCGAAGTTTTAAGTCTGGCTTGGGGAGACTATGCTCTTACCGTACAAGGTAGCAGTGCAAGGCAATGCCAGACCACGGTTTGATCTCTAATCAGTCTATGCAGTGACAATGATGCGTGAATAGCATTCTAATTACCGTACAAATGTGGTAGTATCACTCACGCAAATTCAAGAAGGCTTCTCCATCTCCGCAGTGATGCATCGTTTGCCGATGATATACCGCGCGCGTGATATGTCACAGGTACTACGGTGAGCAGGTTAGCATTTCCGGGCCGCGCAGAATTAGACTGCGTACTATGCTACTACGCGCTCGCAGGTTAGCCTAGTCAGACCCATCCTGCCAGGCAGTGATTCAACGCGTGACCAACTTGAACGATATAGTACACTCGGGCCCGCAGGTGTGGCACATCACGGGTTAGTACCACGCCATCCAACTGCGCCACTCGCTGTGATGTAATGCGGCATTAATGCGGAACCTAGGCTTGCCCCATTACCATGATCGACACCCGACGGACCGCTGAGGAAGAACACATGATTCTCATGCAGCAAGCATTGAACGAAGCGTTATCAGATGATTGCGTCCCCGTGCAAACTGCGTTTTGTGTCGGATGTGTTCTGGTCGCGCGCGTGCCAGGCATGGAACCAGTCACGTTGGCCAGGGGGTACTCGAGAGAGTTGCCTGGAAACACACATGCGGAAGCGAATGCCTTGACAAAGGCACTCAGTCTCTCAAAGTCACACCTGGCAGCTCTCTTTCCGTCGGCGTCTCCGACCCCACCCATTGAGGACCTTCTGCGGTACACGGACGTCTATACTACACTCGAGCCTTGCTCCGTCAGAACGTCAGGCCTCCCGGCGTGTGCAGATGCACTTATCAAAGCAGAGATCAAACGATGCATTATTGGAGTAGGCGAGCCAGATGACTTCGTCAGGTGCGAGGGAGCACGGAAGTTGAGGGACGCCGGCATTGACGTTGTTTGGTTGAGCGGCCTGGAGAAACAGTGTCTCGATGCCGCTCGGAGAGGACACCACACGAAAGCCTAACAACCAAGATCTACCAATGCAGCTTAGAGAGGTGCGCTCCAATTGCTCTTCTTTGTCCAAGCCTTCTCAAACCAAGTACGACAGACAACGCTTTACCCCCGTCGCCCAAACATCGATAATTTCCTTTGCACAGACGGCATCCATGATCACCCGTGCGCTCTCGATGGACATCGTGATAGCATCCAACTTTTCGTTGATTACAATGTCAACCATGATATCGTCCTAGATATTCATATTGCTACTTAGTTATCTCATCTGATGACGGTTGTGGACACAGACCTGAAGTAACTTGGTGATAGGAAGTGCGTCGATTACTTCGGATTCCTCGAATACAAGTGGTTCCGCGGGTATGGTGTGGTCCATCTGATAGAGAATGAAGAACGTTTGACATCCAAACAAGAGACAAGTAGTTACCTCGACAAAGGTGAAGAGCTCGTTCTCTGGTCTATCTTCTCCCGTGATCTCGAACACATTAACGAACACATTAGTAAGAGGCAAACCCGTGCCTCCTGTGATCCATTCATCGATGTTCCGCAGACTACTCTGTTGAATAACTGGTGTACGTTTGTACAGATCTTGTTGCACTTTACGGGCGACCTCAAGGAGGTTGTCCGACACGGGGATGTGTACTGGCAAGACGTTCATGCATGGAACGGCCAGATTCAAGATGTTTGAAACCGATCCTGTCCGCCCCGCGTGCCAGAGCCCAAACGTGGCATGATCAGAAGAAGAATGAGATGCCTGTACCGATGCCCAAGATGCCAGAAGGATGGAATGTAAAGGTAAATTGTTCGCTTGAGCTTGTTTTTTGAGTTCAGTAGCCCCTGGAATAGCCGATGCTATTGTCACAACGATCCGCTCCAGGGAAGGTGGTCGATTTTTCTCGGGTATTAGTGATGGAAGATATGCTGGGAGAAATGGAATAGGCATAACCGACTGCCAGTACAGTCTTTGCTCTGCGAGATTTGCCAACGATGGAGCAAACGCGGCCAAAAATGCGCTGGTATCTGCAGTATTCTGTGGCGATGACCCAAGATAAATAGAGGAGAGATCTTCGAGCAAAAGCTGGAGGCTGAAGGCATCGTATTGGAAGTGATGCATCCGAATCAGTAGATATCGAATGTTCGTTGATGTCGACGTTAAAATGAAACCCTTCGTTTGTGCGGCACTAATAGGCAAGGGTGACGCGACGACAGTCTTCATCTTCTCAGCGAGCGCAAGTAAATCTTGACTACGCTCAGCGCATGCCTCAATTAAATCTGCTTCCTTCGAGTCTAATGCAAATGTGACCACTCGGGGGTCAACGTGTCCTGGTGCTAAGGCGAACGTCGACCGCAAGATTGGATGATACGCCATAAGAGCCTTCCATGCCTCTCGAAGCTGTTGAATGTTGACATCGGGGCTAAGCTTGTACGCGAAAACATGGTGAAAACGCTGGCGGAAGCTACGTTGCCAAGCTGCGATTAGCCATTTCATCCCCTCTGTAGCGGCCGAGACCGAAACAATTTGATAGCGGCGTCTTTCTGGAAATCGTTCAATGATTGCCTGGCGCTCTTCGGTCGTTATCTCTAGCAAGGGCGAGTTGAACTGCAGTGGCACAGTGTCAAGATCGTTCCTAGTGGCCTTGCTGGCCAAATCCCCGATCGTGGAGCTGGAAATGATGTCCCCAACGCTGATCGCGAGGCCGGCTTTCTTGCACTTGGCGCTCAAACTGATGGCAGTGATGGAGTCCACACCGATGGCCGCAAGCAACTGCGAAACGGAGAGATTATCCACAGGACAGTGGGCCACTGATGCAAGGGCAGCCAACAATTCTGGGGGGATAGGCGTAGAGTCGGCCAGCTGAGAAACCGGTTTTGTGACGTCAGCTAGCTGGGTGCTCGGATCGGTGGCTGTGGGGACAGTGACTGGACTGTCCAGATTGTACACCATCTCGTTCACCAGTACGTCAATGTCAGCCAATGCGCCACTGAGTGTTTCGGCATCCATGGCGTCGGACTGGCAAGCCATCTTGATCAAGAATCCAGTCTCCACTTCATGGAATTCAATGTTGAGGGGATACTGGATAGTTTTAGGTCGCCAATTCAGGTAGCGAGCGAACGGTAGTACTACTCACCTGAATCTGGATATCGAACTCTTCCGGTTCGCGTAGTGTCCATAGGTGGCTATGGACACGGGGACGCCAAGGTTGAAAGAGGAATAAACTGCTCAATAGGCTATGCAGCTGCAATTCACTTTGCACGACTCGGAGCGAAACGTGCTGCCAAGGCAATGCACTAACATTGGCACGATGAATGGACTGAAGTAGTTCTCGATTACTCATATTCGGAGAGAACTGGACGCGACAAGGGATCGTATTCTGATTTTGAGGCCAAATTGAGTACCTTCACTGATTAGTTTAGTTTTGACTTACAAGCATCGGTCCAACCACATTTTCGGAATCGTCAAACGATCGACCTGAGACAACATGCCCGAAGACAACATCATTGGATGAAGCCAATGAAGCCAAGTATTTCGCCCATATGGCTTGCGCAAGACACTGTAGGGTGACGGCGTTATCTTGAACTAATTGTACTAATAACCTCTTCTGGATAGAGACCAGCCTCGAAGCAATAATTCCTTTTGACGAGAGAGATGTGTTGTGCAGTAGGGTGACCGGGTGATAGTTTTGGAGTCTCTCGGTCCAGTATGCGGTTGCGTGATCCTGCTGGAATAACATGTGTGGAATAAAGTCAAAGAATTGTGCAGGGCGTGCAACCTTTTGATTTTGATATATATGCTCGACGTGTGATAGCAGACTAGGGATGGAGAGACCGTCGTATAATGCATGATGCATGAAGAGCACAAGATAAAGACCGTCAGGGTCAGAGCGCAAAATCCGCAAATGCATCAGTGGTCTGTGCAAAGCAGACTCATCGGTTGGCTTGAGGTGCGAGAAGAGTTCATCGACGGTATGCTGAAAGATCGCTGATGGGGTCGGTTTACATTCCTGCCAATCGGGCTTTACGATGGAATGCCGAGCTTGGACCCAGGATGCAAGCTCTTCCACGTAATGGAACGTAGTCCGAAGAATATCGAGATCGTGGACCGTGTGATTCCATGCGTTTTGGAGGAGTGCTATGTTGGTATCTGAGTCGAGGTCAAGGACGAATGAGTGGAAATACAGGTTGCCAGCAGAGGCAACCGTCTTTCAAGCGGTTTTGTGAGTATGGCGCAACCGGCAGAAAGTATAAGGAAAACAGGTACCTGAGATAGCATGCCAGTCTGGAGTGCAGTCGTGGGGAATATCTCGACTTCATCGTCGATGGATAGTTTACATGTTGACGGGTTGAGACTGGCCTTGATTCTCTCGCACTGTTTCTGCAAAGAAAAAACGCCCTGGTCGGTCTCCGCCTGCACAGAGTGGCCGCGTGATCCTGCACGTGAAACACCGAGCTTCCACAGGATTGGGTTTCCCACGATATCCGTTGCACTAGCTGAATAGCCATGTTGACGGAGAATTTTAGACAAGCCGACGGATCGGATGGAGTCCAGTCCCAAAGAAATGAGTGATGTGTGCGGATGTAATCGTTCCGATGGAACCCCAAAAAATTTCGAGACAATTTCGCTCAATGGTACGAGGTCTTCCGCGTCCATGCCCACGCCAAGGTCCTCTTCCACGTGATCATGGGCCTGCATCATGGACGGAGCCGGGTTCATGTATCGAACAACTTGGGCAGGTGGTGGCACGTAACAGTTTTCTCTGTTGAGGATATCAAGGAGGATAGCCTCAAACTGATGAAAAATGTTATCAACGCCTATGGCTAGGGATTCAGAGTCATAATAAGCAGCCCGAATGACAAGGGTATCATTCCTCTTGTCAAGTACGATCTCGATTGAAAGCGGGAACTACTGAAGCCGTCAAGAGTCGACCGAAGTTACCGAGAAGTGGTTACTTACATCAGGCTCAGGTAGTTCGCTCCGCAGTATGTCCCATATTTCATACTGAGTATCATCTTCGATAGTGACCGCGAATAGAGTGTCGAATGGGGCGGTCCCTGGCGGAAGCCACCTTTGGACGTGTGATAGAGGGAAGTGTTCGAATGCCACCGCAGCCGAGATATCCGCCTGGACACGTTGTAGATAACCCTCCGTGTCGAAACGAACTCTGGTTGGGAGCACATTTATGGTGGGGTATGTTGCGTGTTCGACATTCTCGACAGGAAGCAGCCGTCCTGCACGGATGACCTGTCGTTTCTGCGTCAGAAAGTGGTGGTGACCACAATGCAGAAACAAACCACAAAGGCAACGTCATCAGTGTGATGGATATGCCTGGCCAGAGATAGTGCAAACGCGCATGTCAGCACAGAGTGCATGGTCACTTGGTGAGGAGCCAGAAGTTTCCCCAGGGCGGTCAAGGATGTAGTGAGAGACACGGCCTTCCGTCGAATCTGACTTGATGACCCTACACTTGACAAGCGATGTCCGGACCAAACGAAACTAGAAAACCTTGTGGCCCAAAACTGGCGTCCTGTATCAATCGTTGCACTATGCATATACTCCAGGAGCGATTCCGAAGAGCAGGTAATAGGGTGTGGTCTTGCCAGCAATTCATCTTCGACGAACTTCAGGATAAGTGGCAGAGATACCCCATCAAACAGTGCGTGGTGGATTGACAACGTCAACCAATGGCCGAAATGATCGTCTGGTGTGGAAAAGACAACCAAACGAAATGGAGGCGTTGTTGATGTTGTGCCATTAATTTGCTTCGCTAAGGATGGCGCCACTCCCGCGTAGAAAAAGGTGCAAAAAGCGTCTGGATCTGTAAGAGACGTTCGTTTTTCGGCCCAAGGGAGTTGAGAGCTAGTAGGTGCCAGTACAACTTGAACGAGTTGTTTTCCGAAGTAAAACACAGTCCTAGTTTACGCGGATCACCTTTAGCAATCGAAGGTCGGCAAATACTCTGACTCACCTGAGGATGTCGAGTTTCTTCATCGTAGCCCCCCACGCGTCGCGTACCCGTGTGAGTGGGGTTTGATCCGAAATGTTCATGATAACATGCTGCACGCATGAAGCTGGATGGCTATCCGAATGATGAAGAACACCCTCCTGAATGGGGAATGGGGGAAGGACGTGTCCAACTTGTAAGTGCGGGACACTTTCCTCCGCCACGTGAAGCCATTCTTCGGAGAACAGTCTTATGACTCGATTCGATGATGAGGCTGGTTCCGGGAGCGGATGTGTTTGAATCAGTTCACCGATGGATTTGATAGATGCTGCTTTCATGATATCCGCGACAGCAATAGACACGTGGAATGTTCGTCTGATGTCCGATACCAGTCTCACTAATGATAACGAATCTATGCCGTAGGCGAAGACGCTTGTTCGAGAGTCAATGGGTGAAATATTGATGAAGGTTTCGACCAGGGATATAAGTTTACGCTGGATGTCAGTTAGTGATGGGCAGTTTTCCGCAGGCGTGTCGTGAATGGTTCCAATAAGCTGCTGCAGATCGATCTCTCTGAAAATCGCAGACAAGGCCTTGTCGTCTGCTTTCCCATTGGAATTGAGAGGAAGCCAACTGAGTCGAATTATGTGTGCAGGCCGCATGTAACTGGCAAGCTGCCTTTCGGAAACCGCTCGAAGAACTTGCAAGACGTTGTTTTTAAAAGGGGTAACATGAGGCTTAGTGGTCCGCCGGAGAGCAATAGGAACCTGGATATCCCAAGCAACGAAGGTCACCAATTGCGGCGTGGCTCCATTTCCGATGGAAGGATGTGAAGCGAGTACCGTCCCAACATTCAACTGCAACCCAAGCTCACTAAGAGCCGTGCTTCTGAAGACAGCAGAGATACCCTCTGTCTCAATTCGTACTCCATGCAGCTTGATCTGTGTGTCGATTCGGCCTACGATATGGAGGGTTCCGTCTGGCAACATGCGAACTAAATCGCCGGTGCGATAAGACCATGATCCTGGGCACGGCCACTCCATGAAGGATTTAGCGGTGAGGCCAGGTAGTCCATGATACCCTCGTCCAACGAGTGGCCCCGCAACCACAAGTTCGCCGACAACTCCTCGTGGAAGAATGTTGAGGTTGTCATCAACCACGTATGAAGAGACGTTGGCAAACGCTCGGCCGATATTTTCTCTAGGGATGTTTCTATCCATGAACCGCGCACAGCAACCTATGGTCACTTCACTAGGACTATGATCCAGTTGGCCAAATTACAGACTCGGAGACAGTGAACGATTACTTACCCATAAAAATTAGCGAGCTTGACAGATGCATGGTCGGCCCATTTATCAAGGATCTGAGGGCAAAGGAATAAGTTCCGTTGCAATCAGATGGTAAAATGCCACTTACAGAATCACAGATTTTCTCACCGCCACTAGCAATATATCTGAGTTTCAATTCCTCTCCGTTCTGATCATCCTCGACAGCACACATAGTGGCGTCTATCAAGCTGGGCACAAGACCGACGTGGGTGATTCCAAGGAGGCTAATGTACAGAGGCAAGTTTTCCAGAAGCTCTCCGCGTTTCGCAGAAACCAATGTCATCCCAAGAGCCAGCGGAACAAGAACTTCTGCTATATGGACATCGAAGGCTATGGCTGGCAGGCAGTGGACAACACTTGTCACAACCCGGGGAACATCGTGAATTGAAGGATGACGCACAAGCAATAGCCAGGTATTTCCCCTTGCGAATATCTGACATTTTAACGTCGGCAGCGAAAGAACTGAGGGCTAGGATTGCCTCAGAGAGACCGTTGTGAGTCATAAGACAACCTTTGGGATTTCCAGTGGTACCTACAAACTCGAATCAGGTTCTCCCAAACAGAAGCACTGAAGGAATGTATACCAGAAGTATATAACATGTATGCTGTATTTTCTGGAAGTACAAGGTCGACTTTGGCATCGCTCATACTGGAGATAGTCTCTTGGACAGACACATCGTGGATATCAATTGATAAGTCCCCGAAAAGATCATGTGCATGGGACTGAGACGACATGATAACAAATTTCGCCGAGGAATTCCTCGCAATGAAAAGCTTCCTTTCCGTAGGTAACTCCGGATCGATCTGTGTGACGCAATCGTGAACAAGGAGATACACAAAGGAAACCCACACTGACCGGAACATAGCATCCACCAGCGCGTAGAATGCCAAAGAGCACTGAATGGAACATAAGATCACGGTCCATGCAAACTGCAACCCGATCCTCTGGGGAAAGTCCCCTACCGAGGAGGAAGCGGGCGAAACGGTTCGCAGAATGGTTGAGATCGCTGTAGGACAAGCGTTCTGGAGTTCGAAGCACTGCCGTGTCAGGGGACAGATCAGGGTACCACTGCACAGCTGTCGCGTCTGGATTGGAGGTTAAGTGTGGAAGGATATAGTCGGTTGCGAAGCGAGCTGGAGGTATATGCGAATAGTAAGTGGCTCGTTCGTACTCTGGCAAAGCTTCGACGACAGAGGCGAGATCCCTGTTCAGATGGAGAGGTGCAACTATCTTCTGTGTAACATCGGCAAGAGCTTGTGTAACAACCGCAACTATTTGACGGAGAAGCATAGAAGCCATGGAGGAGCAAAACCAATTGGATGACGAGTGAAGGTGTAAGAACCCGTCTCCCGTGTGGATCAGTAAAGGCAGTCCCAAGAGTAGCGCTGAGGTTGCAGACGATGAGTCACTGGTGGCTCGAGAGGAGTCCCGGAAGACTGCGGTAAATGGCGATTGATCTTCCACTAGTTCCAAGGTCTCAAGTGGCCGGGGGGTTGAGGGGGAAGCCGACTGCTGCCTGGTTTGTTTAAGAGCGACACTTGCTACCCCGAGAGCGTTCCGCCACGTCGTAGTTTCATCCCATTGCAAGCGAAACGGTGAACCGGGTGCGCCATCCAAGTCCTCCAGAGAGAGCAGCACATCGGTTGCCCCACAATACATGCTGAGTATATTTGCGTAGGCTACCAGAATGAGGGCGTCGAGAGTTATGGTGTCGACATGAATGCAAAGGTGTTCATCTAATGCGATTTGGTTGAAGAGTAAATGGACATTGTCACGATCTCTGCGGCGGTCGTTGGAGAAATCTGGCAACTGGACCGCCCTGTAGCCGCCCACCGGCCCACCTGCTGAGGACATGATGGTGATGGTGCACGTTATCTGATAAGCGAGTGCGGAGTCAAAACCAACACCTCAAAGTCACCGACTCATCTAGGGACTTAGTTGTTCATCTATTTTATAGTCTTGTCGTATTTTCCAGACCCGAAATACGCTGAAAAGGAGGAATCGCTCTGTATATGTCCCTTTTTCCAGTAGCGGATCCTAGTGCGTCGACTCTCTTGCGACTGATGCCGGCGGACAGTCTCGGTCAAAGACTCTGTCTCGAAGTTCAACGTTCAAGTTTCGGTAATTCAGTGGCATTTATATAATCCGAATTATCCCGGATCATCCTCCAGCCGTCGGAAAAAAACCTGCCATTCTTCGACGTTCGTGCTTCAAGAGTTGCTTCGTCACCAGCAGCGTCCATCGAATTCTACATGTCGGTCAATCCTTCAATTCAAGTACACGATGTTATAGGCATCGGCTTCGGGCCCTCCAACCTTGCAATCGCTGGCGCATTTCTCGAGAATCAACTCGGTGTGAGAACCGTTCGTTCACATGTACTTATTAGCATCAGTCCTGATGATATGTTAGTCGCCCATTTCCATTGACAGGCTCTTTTTCATTGAAAGACATGACGAATTCAAATGGCACCCGGCAATGCTCCTACCTGGCGCTCAGATGCAGATCAGGCAAGTGATGTCTCCGGTCCTCCGCTGCGCTACCATTATCTGATAGCTCTGGATTAGCTTCCTTAAAGACCTGGCTACCTTGCGGTCCCCCCAGAGTCCACTCACTTTCATTTCTTACTTGCATTCACAAAACCGTCTGTTGGATTTCATCAATCGTGGCCGCACTATTCCCACTCGGAAAGAATACTCTGACTATCTGTCTTGGGCGGCTCAATATGTGCAAGCCAGAGGTGTCAAGGTTGCTTTCGGCGAAGAAGTTGTTGCGCTTGCAGAAATGGATGAGTTCACTATACAAGTACATTCTCGAGTCCTGTCAACTGGTCAGCATGTCATGCGTCTAGCAAGTATGACTGTGCATCCGCTCATCAGCCAGCACTTACATTTGACTCAGAAAATCTCATCATATCCCCAGGTGGCTCACCTCGTATACCGGGACCACTTGCGACTACTTGGATTCAAGAGCGCATGATCCACAGCTCGACATATCTGACATCGGTTATTCCCCTGCTGAATTCACTACAATCACGCAATCCAGGCAGAGGCCCGCTGCGTATCGCAGTCATTGGGTCGGGTCAATCCGCTGCGGAAATTGTGATAGACCTCCACTCGCGACTGGCCGCTATACCAATCACCGGAGAGAAAGCACATATTCTCGATCTCATTATTCGCAAAGGATCCCTGAAACCAAGCGACGACTCACCATTCGTCAATGAGATTTTCAATCCAGAAAGTAAGTGATCAACACGACGGGGAGCTTTCTTTCTGGACGATACTGACGCCGAATTTCTAGCTACTAATGATATTTATCGGCTGTCGTCTCATTCCGCCAGACAGAAACTCCGTCTCGAATATGCAAATGCGAATTATGGAGTTATCAATCCTCATACCCTAGAATTGGTCAGAGTATTTATTTTTCCTGAGACCCAAATGACCTTACTCACGAAACCAGTTATACGAAATTACGTATGATCAGAAGCTTGACGAGGGGATATCCAAGCGCACCAAACGCATCATGCCTTTGACAAAACCCAAGTTCACCATTTTGAACCATTCGAAGGTATTGTCCGCGGAAACCTCACGTACCAGTGATGTCGGAACACCACGAACTGGATTGGAACCCCTAACCCTTATCTTGCAACAAACCTTGACGCACGATATCTACGAACGCTCGTACGATGCAATATTTTGTGCAACTGGATACGAGAGGCGATCGTGGCTCCGTCTATTGACAAATTCGAGTCTAGGCAAGCACTTTGGGCTCGATGCAAACGTACAAGACTATGCTTGTCTGGAGGTAGAGGCCAATTTGCAGGAGGATGTGGTCGATGGCGATGTATCTTCACCTTTCGAAGTTGGTGACATTAATGACCAAAGCAACTCTCCCAACGCGGCGATGAGCAGCGGGAGCAATACACCAACCTCTTTGGGTTGGGCATCCGATTGGCCGCGTGAAAGAGGAGGGCCAACCAAGAAACTCTGTGTCTCACGGGGATATCGGCTTCTTCCCACGACACGTCACGGGCAGGAGAAGCTACAGGCACGCATCTATGTGCAAGGATTAGCGGAAGAAACGCATGGACTTAGTGATACACTGCTGAGCGTGGTAGGCATTCGGGCTGGCGAAGTCATGGACGATCTGTGCATGCATTTCGTGTCGAACAACAGCAGGGATGCACCGAGTGCCCGGATGTGAAGGTTTTGGCGGGTAATATTGGTTCTGGAGTGGCTTAAATGCTGCAGGCAGCTGTTGTTCTGTTGGTGGGGACTTGAGAATGTAATCTAGAATGCGAAGAGAGCTCATAGATGCTAAGTTAGTATTCCGTTTTGCACATATGCAAAACGTCACGATCAATTCCCACGGCCACTCTCCTCGACTCGTCCAGGCATGCGTATCGAAAAGTGTTATTTCTGCTCGACGAGTGTCTACCCGGGGCACGGTAAGGGAAATACCAGTTACACTCTAGAAAACGTTACCTGATTTGCGTCAGGAACGGCGTTTGTTCGCAACGATGCCAAAGTCTTTCGCTTTTGCACCTCCAAGTAAGCATATTATTCTTCGAGGTCATCATCATGCTCATCTGGCCGTAGATGTCACAAGAACTTCAAGTCAGTTCTCATCGCACTTTTATTTTCTCTGCATTAATTGTTGAAGCGGTTAGAATGAAACGCAATCCGCGCAAGGTACGGTGGACGAAGGCTTTCCGGAAAGCAGCGGGCAAGGAGATGACCATTGTGAGTATGACCAGCGTGGTGTGTCCCTCTCCCTGTTGTGACGGTATGTTGGATGTTCTCAGGATGCTACAATCGATTTCGAGAAGCGCAGAAATGTCCCGGTTCGTTACGATCGCGAGCTAGTGCAGACTACGATCAAGGCGATGAAACGGGTTGGGGAGATCAAGCAACGCCGGGAACATGCATTCTGGAGGCAAAGGTAGGTCTTGGCGGCTTGCATGGCCACTCAGTCACTCACGGTCATGGTCCGACAGAATGGCGGTTGCTCGGGAAAAGCAACGTGCACACCGGGCCAAAAAGATGGCAGCAAAGTCGACGTCCGTCAAACTTGTGCAGCCAATGGCGGTGGAGTCTCCATCCACCCAGAAAGAGTTGGAGAAAATCAAAGTACCAAGCAAGAGCCGAAGTGCCCTCATCAAGGGAGATGGCCAATCCATGGGTATGGATGTCGACTAGCATTTACTACTTTGTCCATGTATTGTTGTAGTAGTGCCAGCCCTATTAGGAATATTTGTTCAGTGGGAAAGAGGCGGCTTGCAAAACAGGGGCCATTATCCAGATTTGTGTTGGCACGAGAACGTCTTCGAACCACCTGCCTTCAAGACCCGAGTCCCTGAGTGGGGCATCCTCCGCAGCGCCAGCCCAGTACGCACGCTGAGGCTCATCCACCACTACGATTATCTACTCGGGACATGTTCTCCTGCCTTGCTTAAACCCATGTCTTCGTGGTCCTCATGGTTTTCAGGTCTTCCTACGTTTGATTTCGCAGTCCCGTCCAGTATTCAACGACGCTTCTTTTCCTTTCTCTTGAGGAGAACCCTAGGTCGCTTTCTCAAGCCAGGTCAACTCGATCTCCATCAAATCGATTCTCAGCTCGGTTCTGGGACCGTCCAAGTGAAGGACTTGGAACTAGATGGACAGGTGAGTCCGCTGCTCCTGTTGTGCCGATGTACCCCTGACAGTGTCTCTTAAGGCGATCAATCAATTACTCGTAGGACTTCCGGTTTCTTTGTATGACGGTTTCATATCCGGCGTCACCGCTCGTGTTCCATTTCCAAATCCACTCTCTTCCAGTGTCGGCTTTCATGTCCAGTCTCTCAACCTCACGTTTCAAATAACGCCAGAACAATTCATATCACCTTCTTCGTCATCCTTTCATAACAGCTCCAACCTTGCCGACTCAGTGGTTTCTGTTGCCGAGACTTTCATCCATGACGAACTTACACCCCGAGAGGAAGCCACTTTACGACAAACTCTCAGCCCGCCCGCTGGCTCGTCACCTCCTGTAGATGAGAGTGAGAACTTACCTGGAGGTTTCAACCCATTCGGGTATAACTTACATGCTGAAGAAGCGCACAAAGGGTCCCATGGAGACGACCATCCTGTAGGGGTATCAGTTTTTGCCACTCTCATTGAGCGACTCCTTGCCAAGTTCGAGTTTTCAGCAGTGGACACCAAGGTCACCATCGTCTATCCTGGACGGGCTAGCTTTACGCTCTCCGTTTCGGAGATAACATACCGTACCGATCCGAGTCCCCGTTCGGAAGGAAATAACTGTTGTGGGCAAATACGCACAGTATCGATCTCTGGGTTGAAGGTGACTTCGCGAGATTTACGTGTCGTCGCTTCCTCTCCAACTGTTACAAGTACAATATCCCCAGTTTCTTTTACCTCTTCCCGGGGATCGTCGCCACTACGCTACAATCCATCGCCCAATCAATTATCACGCAACTCATCCTCCTCCTCTTTGGACGAAGATACTCAGCTTATGATGTCACAGTCGATTGCCATGCTCCCTCCTAGCTCCCCGCGTCTGTCGTCCGCTTCGAGCAGCATGTATCAGAGTGCCGTCTCCGCATCGCATGCACAGCCCGCCAAAGTGGATATTATTTCGGCGTCGCCTTTGACTCCACAAATCACTGATAACATTGATAACCTTGGGCGAGCTCGTCCACGCCCCCGGATATCAGTGCCATGTCGGGACTCTGTCGAGGATGTTCTACTTTCCTTCGGTTCACAGCCCATAGTATTTTCGCTGCAAACCCCTTCTCGACCTACGCAAGCTTCTGAACAAATCTCACAAGCTGGTGGCGATTGCCCGGCCAACCTAGAAGATTTTGTTCGGGATATGCCTGGGCAAGAGACCCTCCAGTTATCTGTCAGGGTCGGAACGCTTGCTTGCGCTTTTCGTTCTGGCCATCTATGCGTGCTGCTGGATATCGTGGATGCGTGTGTATCTAAACTTCCTACACCCTCACTGGTCTCGCGCAAAGAGGTGTCGTCGGAATCTCACCGTGCCGCGCTTTGCTTGGAAGCGAATGTCGTTATTCGCGGAATCGTGATCATTGCACTTCTGGGACCAGCGACGGGGGAAGTATTTTCTCTCGACACCTTCTATGCACGGCCTCTTGTACCACCAAGACTACCCTGCACCTACCTACGACTGTTCCTCGATGCTCTCTCCATCTCTTTCCGGTATTCTACACCCTCGCCCGACCCATCGATGTCTAGTGCACCACGAACCCCATCATCCGTACCGGAGGACTGGTCAACATCTGCGAAAATGGTCGTTTCGGACGTGTCACTGTTCGCCTTTCACGCTCTTTCTTCCGTGGACGATTTACAGGCCGTATCACCAATACTGATAATCGACCATTACTTGCCCACGTTACATGGTGCTCGCCACTATCGTCCTTCGCTCGCCTCGGAGAGACCAGGGGACATCAAACTTCCTGAGTTTGAAGTAGTTGATTGGACACAAGCTAAGCTCAAGAGTGGTTCAGCGAAGTTGTCGACATGGCGTTTGAGAAATCGAGCGGTACCTGGAAAGGCAGACAAGTCGCATACTCCATCTCAAAGACCCAGTGATCTGCCCAGTTCTCCGAATCCCTTTATCCCGAGCCCCTTATCTGAGGTGGAAGATAAAATGCCAGCGCCTCCTGCCATTGAAGTTTCTGGTTGGCTGCCGCCGCCCATCCTGTCCAAGGAAAACCCACGGACCGTGGATATCAAGATCGCGCCGCCCCACTTGTTCTTCGATCTTGGTATGATTGTCGAGGAGAATTTACTTATGCACTTCGTCGAGGACATCGCGTCATCCGCAATCTTCATACCAAGGAAGACAACAGACACAGTAGGGAGTGAAAATGTCCGTCAACAAAGTCTCGGAGAATTGAGCGAGGACGACGCGGACGTGGAAAAGGATATCCAAATATCTGTCCATGCGAAAGAGAGAGAAGAAGAGAGGAAGCGATTGGAGGCACTCGTTTTAGAAGACCTCAACCTGGGTATGAATTATCAGCGTACGGGGACTTCAAAGCCGAAATCTTCCAGACAATGGGCAGCTTTACCCAAACGGAAGGTTGGTACTTAGGTTTATATTTTGCTCTCTTCACTCAAGACATTTTAGAAAACAATACCAAGTGAACTAGGCCTCAGTCTTCGCCTGACATGCCCAATGATTCGAGTTGAAATACGCTGTCCCCCTCCCCCTCCCCATCTACCGCGGTCTGGCTGTATGCTATTTGATCTCCGTGGCTTGATAATTTCCAACGATGCTGCTTCCACTAAATCCTCTCTCAGGTTTTCAGAGGGGACGAAATCGTCACCGCCGCGCTCGAGCGACAGCATTTCGAGTGTAATCCTGAGGGTACGCCTCCAAGAGATACTCGCAGCTTACTCCTCAGTTGGCGATAACGTGGCCCACGCCATTTTGACACTTGGTTTCCTACCAAGTAAGGAGGTTGGACCTGACACGGGCGTACTTTTCGCCACGGAAACCGAACCGGATGCACTCCCTCTTTCTGTCGTGCTGGGAAGACCCCACATTGCGGAGGAACTAACAAGCAACCCTTCGAGCAAGCTGTCGGTGACTGTTGACATTCCTTTGGTAAACTTAGTCATGGATAAGGCTGTATTCGACGGACTTCAGTATTGGGCAGACGGTGTAGCTCAAGCGATTGAAAGGGGCTTTGCACCTCCAGACAGTGCAACAGAAGCCCTCCCGAGTCGCAATCCAAGCTTGATCGGAAGTCGGTACTTCACCCAGTCGCGGCGCAGTGGAACTCGTAGTACCGATGAGAGCGTTGTGGAAAAATCTAATCGCAATAACACCGGTGAAACCATGGTCAAGGTCAGCGTCACGGAAGGCAAGTCCTGTCTTCGCAGGAAGAGAGAGAAAAGATTCACATCATTTCCATCAGGTTTATTCAGGTTTATTGTCCCTCGAAACGGTGAACCTCGTTACGCACGACCTCTCGACATATTTGCTTTAGACGTGGACGCACTGATCGAGTTGAAACCAGAAGATAAGGTGTGTAGCATGTCATGCTATTTTGATTGTTCTGACGCTGCTGGTGGACCAGGAGGAGAGTGTGGTCACTGCTGGGATCATGGATCTTCGCATTGCGGACACATCGAGTGAAGGAGAATACGTAATTCTAGTCCGGAACCCAGCCCGTGGCCTTGTGAGTACTGAGTTTTAGTTTTACACGTTCACTAAGGTGTGTGTTACAGTCGTCAGCAACCAGACCCACGGTGAAGTCCAGGATAACGTCCCTCGTAGTCCCAGAAGCAACCGCCAAAGAATCACGGATCAAGCTTACTCTTTGGGGTTTCACAGTACATCCGCCGCTTGATGGTAGCTTCGGGAATGATCTAGCTGCATTTGCTAAGGCACCACCAGGGGTGCGTATTTTGAACTCATCTCTCCACTTTAATAAACACAGCACTTCAGGTGTTCGAGTCTGTCGTACCATCTGAATGCACTCGGCTCACAGTCGGCGTCATCGATGTTTCGGTCCATTTGCGCGCCCCGGGATATCCCGGAGCCGCTGTGCTGTACCTTGGCGCGGCTGAATTTTCGACAGAATTGGTGGGGAACTCATCCGAATCCGCATTCAAATTGGGCGTTTCGTCATCGCACATACTTTTGGTGGATTCGATCCAGGACGCATTCAGATCGACTGGGACAATCCAAAGTTCTCTCGGCCGTGGTGTTGACTTTTGGAAGGTCAGTTGCAGGCTTTTCGCCGACGGCCCATTTGCTAAAATGTAGGTTCAGGACTCTGGTTATGCATTGATTACGGAGATGTCTCATTCCCAGCTCACCTTTCGAGCAGACAATACAATTCTACCACCAAGCATCAGCGTTCGTAGACGTTTCGGGCCACGGAAATATACTTAATCACATATCCGCAGGTTGTCATCGAACGGATTTCCCTCCGAATACACCTTTGCGCAGACACTATCAGTGCGCTCACAGGCTTGATAACCCATATAATGCGTACCGCGAAGGATGACGCAGACGTTCGGTTCGTCATTCCCAAATAGTACATGGCTTGAAATATTGAACTAAAATCCATCCAAGTCCTTCTCGCGTGATTCCAAGAACGCCGAACACTATCATTGGTGACCGTGAACGCGACATGACTGGTATCGCACTTCGTTCAAATCGTTACTGTATAGCTGAATTCCAGCATAGCTTCTTTAGATGAACATGCCTTCAGGATCATCCCCGAAGTTGGGAGTACAGCGGACATGATATTTGATGACTTGCCTGTTAACCAGGACTATTTGGACGCGTCTTTTGGAACTGCTGCGGGCCTCCGAGAACTCAGGGACGATGACCTTGAAGATTTTGACCTTGAAGAACAAACGGGTCGTAACACTCCTGTCATGGGTCAACTCGGTATCGTATCGAATGTGGGCGGCGAAACAGTCCGCATTTTGAAACCTTTTTCTTTCATTGAACATTATTTCGACACGATTTCCCCTGATACGGCCCGGGACCCAGACAGGTAAGGGATTGATGAGAACATGTGTATTTCAGTTGACTCCATGTAGCCACAGCGATACTGCCCTACGGATACGGATCCGTGATTCAGATATAGCGCTCATCTTACATGACGGGTTCGATTGGCCCCGCACACGCAAAATCGTTGAGAAGGAAGTCAAGGAGATGCGCAAGAAACTCGCACGTATACGTCAACTAGTTGCTACCGGGCAGACACAGGAGCCTATAGATGAGGCAACCAGCACGATGCTCTTCAATTCGTTCCATATTGGACTCGAACGAGATTTGGAAAGTATGGATCCAGACACCCTCATTGCCGCAATCGATGACGAACTTGATGGTCCTGCTGAAACTGGGACCGAGAGTTCTTGGCAGTCCCTGCATCCCGCTTCCCCGGGTCGACCGCGAATTGTGTCGACGCGCGTGCATGGAAAGCGCCTTACCCGATCCAAAGGACCTTCGATTGAAATTCGATTGGAAGGCCTGAACGCAGAGATCGACAATTACCGGCCCGGCGATACCTTGGTATCACGCACGCTGATCTTGGTCAGGGATCTTGAAATTCTTGACCATATCAAGACATCAACATGGAAGAAGTTCCTTACTGACATGCGATCGGATTCGCGAGGGAATGTCAGGGAGACTGAATCCAATATGGCACGAGTGGAATTGTTGACTGTGCGTCCTTCTCCGTCGCATCCCGCAGAAGAAGCACGACTCCGGGTAAGCTTTGAATTTCATCGAGAACTTATTTTGCTGAAATGGCCGGCCTCATCCTTAGGCAAAAATCTTGCCTTTACGACTGTATGTTGATCAGGATGCTCTCGACTTCCTCAAAAAATTCTTCGCCTTTCAAGATCCAGATAGCCCCTCAGCGCCAGAGGACGAGGAAAAGAAAGAAGAGATCTACTTCCGTAAGCTGTTTCCCTACATCTGTATCATGCCCACTCACGAGATTTGAATGCAGAACACGCCGAAGTTTTCCCCGTGGACATCAAGCTAGACTACAAACCTCGACGCGTTGATTACAGAGCATTGCGAGACGGCAGAACGATAGAGCTGATGAACTTCTTCCATTTTGATGGAGCGGAGATGACATTACGACATTTGACTCTGCACGGTGTGCGTTCGCTCTGAGAAAGGACGATAACCAGCTAACGCGCCGCTAGATCACCGGATGGCCACGTTTCTTCGACACTCTAAATGACCTCTGGACTCCAGATGTAAAGGCTACACAGCTCGTCGACGTCATCTCTGGTGTAGCTCCGATTCGGTCTGTAGTCAATGTCGGTTCGGGAGTTGCAGATCTCGTCCTACTCCCCATTGCACAATACAAGAAGGATGGACGCATAGTCCGCGGGGTACAGAAAGGTACCAAGGCATTCGTCCAGTCCACCGCCATGGAGGCTATCAAACTTGGTGCTCGCCTGGCCACTGGTACGCAGGTAATCCTGGAGCAAGCTGAGAATGTATTAGGTGGTCAGTTCAAAGACCCCATCACCGCTGAGGCCCTTCAAATACCATACGAGAACGAGTGTGCAGAAGGCTCGGATGAAGACCTGATTAGTCGTTACGCCGCTCAACCTGCTGGCCTCACAGAAGGAGTACAGTCGGCTTACCGCAGTTTGCAGAGAAATTTGCACTCTGCTGCTCAGACTATACTTGCAGTACCCATGGAAGTATACGAGAGATCTGGAAACGAGGTGAGTCAAACAAAGCGGATTGAAGATCCGGACTAGCATCAATCCAATCATCTTCACGTGCAGGGAGCGGTCAAAGCTGTTGTACGCGCAGTTCCGATTGCCGTCTTGAAACCCATGATCGGTGCTTCTGAAGCAGTCAGCAAGACCTTTATGGGACTTCATAATACCTTAGACCCCAGCATCCGACTCGAGAATGAAGCCAAGTACAAACACCGTTAATTCCCGTTTACTTACAACTTTGTACCATCTAGCATCAATTCATCATGTGCATTAAACATTATCACTTTGCGTCGACAACTGTTTTTGTTTAAGAGAATAGACTTAGCATTTGTTCATTATCACTGCAGTAAGATTAACAAGTCTGATGACATATCCAATATCAAGATCACAAAGGCAGATACACGAGTGAATCCCTCAGTGTCTTGGTGTAACGACCACATACCCATCATCAAGCGGGCTGGTAATATAAGCCTCGGACAATAGTGCCTGGACAGCCACACTGAAGATGATACTTGGTTCTCAGCATCTTTAATAATATGTAGTTGGAGAAAGACATACTTGAATTGAAGTCCTGTACATCCACATGATGCTTGAATTGCTTGTGCCAAGTCTGTGATCGAAACAGAATGATCTCTGTGGTGGCACATATACTTCATGATGGTTCTTTCGAGTGGTTCGAGGGCAGCATACGGTCGATGTTTCTGTGGCGAAAATGTACCGGGGAGAACCGGATGAGAAGCTGGAATGGAATGGGTGATGTGGTGCTCGGGCTGAATACTGATATCATCTTGATAGGCTTGGCCATCCGAGTCATCCACAGCCTGAGGAACATGTATCTCCATGTCTTCGTTGGACCCACTGAAGTCCGTGTCAGAGTCATACGGCTGATCCAAGTATGTAAGAAGCCTTCTTTCACTAAAACTTGACTAGCCTACCTGAATATGTTGCTGAATGAGTATGTTACTGTGAATCACATTCAGAGTGTGATACATGACTTGATGATACCCATGGACGGGTCGGATATGGCTGATTGAAATCCTAGTCCGATGCATGTTATCCTTTCTCGGAACACCCACGACTTCAACATAAGTATGCTCCCTTCAGAAATATGATAATTGTTGACATGAGAGAAAGATGTGGTAATAGACTTACAAGGCCCGATGTCGAGCGGTTTCCTCCTCCTCTACCTCCACAGACAATGCACGTCCCTTAGTCAGACTATCGAAGTCTTTATCGGCAAATATCCTTCCTGTTCCATCTTCGAGACTGTAGCTTGCTCTCGCTGGCATTATCTTTACACTTGTCACGTGGGCAACAAGTGTAATCTGCATACAATTCAAAGGTTAGCGCTCTCAATCCTCAGCGCTCAGCAACCTATGCACGCACAGCAGCGAAACCTCTCCCTTCTATTACCATAGACTTGTCTTCAAAGAAAGGCGAGGGCTCTGCGTGAAGCAGTTGGAGAATTGTGACAGCACGAAGAATATATTTCCAGGTGACATTCTTGGGTGGAACCCAAGGAACCATGACAATGGGTTCATCTTCAAGTTGTTCAAGATCAGACATCATCAGTTGAACGTGGCGACAATGAGATGAGGACAGATGAAAGGTAAGTATGGTTGTCCAACTTCTACTGATGTTATGTAATTATGGTCCTGATCAAGTCCTGATGCAGATGGTCGGTCTTGTTGCCTGACTCGGGCCTGGACCAATTTTCATCGCGTGCTTCAACGCATTCAGTCAAATCACAGACAATCCTGCAAATAGCGATAGTTACAACAGAATACCATACAGCATCAACGGTTCCAGCATGTATACCTCACTCAACACAGCAGGAAGTGAGATTCATCAGCAGCAGAGTACACGATCCCGTCATCCGTCAATTTATCGAGAGCATCACTGAATGACCGGATTAAGCATGGGTGATGATGCAACATTATTACATACCTTATTGTCACAGCATCCCCTCCCACTGCGCGGGCGATAGCACTGACATGAATGCCTTCTGCACTACTCGGCATACCTTGAATGAAGGCAATTATAGAGCGATGCAATTTTGGCAAGTGTGAAAACTGGTCGCTCGAGGAGACTGTTGGTTGAGCTGAATATGCAGTGCTTGCACCACCCCCGCTCTGCCGCGGTGTCACTTCTTGAAGATTTTGACCAGGTCTTGGTGGCTGTGGCAAGTTGAGGCTGAGATGATGTGGCAAGTATCGGACTTACTGGACCACGCTCCCATATCATAGTGACGGTCATAGCTTCTAGAAGGTGAAAGTAAATCTCGGCGGGTGACTCAATCGGCCGTATAAAATTGGTATTGATGTATTTTTTGTTTCCGAACGTCTTCAGACTTCCCAGAACCCGTACATATGCTCCCTCGCTACAAGAGTCAACAATCAGTCGTAAAGGCGACAGCAGAGAGTCAACTCACACAATGCCATTCTTCTCTGACTCGTCCTCCATAGAGGAGTCGGTCCAGTGACGAGCTTCGATTTGACCTGAACCATCATTGAGCATATATTGACTATTCGTTGCCTGTGCTTGTACTGAAGCAATATACGCGACAACGGTGACCTGAACAGTATAATAATCAATAAGTTACACATCCAAGTATGGTGGTTTTTTACTTGTCCAATCTCTTGGTCGTCGAGGACCCAGTCAGCGTCCGTGTGTGCTTGAGTGGCTTGAATGAGTTGGTAAATCGTCATAGGACGTAGTGAATGCGCAGTTTCACTTTTCTGTATGTCGAGGGGGATAAAAATAAGGCATAAGGGCGAGAAAAACCAACATACACGAGCGAAACCTCCGGGGCTGCCAGCTGCGCTGCCGTACGGTGAACCTGTTGTCATGTATCCACCGCCTGCTGCTCCACCATAGTAGTTAGTGTCATTGACTGTATGACTCGAATGAGTACAAAATCGAATCTCGGTTTCTGCGCTGACCCACATTGGCTCATTGTGGTGTACGATGATGGTGGAAGAAATACTACACACCCGTAAAGCGCGACGCGTTATGACGCGAAACGTTACGCCGTCACGTCACGTCACACACGTGCCAGGCTGGTAGAAAGTACTATTAGATTAGGTATGTGTTGCGTCTACAGGAATGAGTGGGGCTGATAATGCATGCAGTGATATAGTAAAGGGCCATTATGACTGCCCATGCGCAGCGTTAAGCTTCGCCATTCCCTTCCCAACCCCTTCAAGCACCTTCTTTCGTGAGTCAGTCACGCTCTTGGCAACATTCAAGACAAAGTCATGGGTGATCTGGAGTCCCGTAGAAAACATTGTTAAAATCCAGAGTAAGTCTCGGAGAGAGGATAGATGAACCTGTTCAATAGTCACAGCCGTGCAGGCTTGCACAAATGCTCCGCGGTGCTCCGAGGAACCCTCGGCCTCTCCAATTTTGACCAACGCTGCAGACATTTCCTTCAACACACAACTAGCTCTCGACCGAACATCCTTGAACTGTGAGACAAGCTGCCGTGTATTCGTTCATTAGTAGGCACAATCAATGGATGTTGTGTTACAACTGACGTTACCAAGTTTGTGAATTTTTACCACTGCGGGAGATTTGAAGCGCATCGTCTCGATTGTGAAGAGGATAAACGCCTAGAGGAAATACATTAGCCGGAGATACAAGGACGGCAACTGAGCAACCAATTACCTCCTGCGTGATTGTGGCAACGTGCAACAACTCCGAGAGTGAGCATTTCGACTCTAACAAATGCTTGAAACGAGAGAGCATGGTATCGAAGAACACAATGAGTATGCCTGGCGCCTCCTTGATAGGAGGTGCTTCTTCATCCTTCTTGGGGTGACCATTCGCATCACCATTATGAGCTTGGAGGTCAACCCCACGTAATGGGAATCCGGTCTTCAGCTCTGTTTGTCTGGAGGCCTCCGCTAATACTACCGCCGGCGGGGGACGGACATGGTTGTGATGAGGTTCAAGCCAATCACCAAGGGCAGTGGCCCAGTCGAGCAGTTCGACCTCGTCGGAGGTCAACTGAAGACAACATTAACTATGCATGGAGACTTGAGCTGAGGCACCATTACCTCTGCAGTTTCTTCTGTTCTTCTCAAAGCGAGCCGCTCTGGCAGGGGTAGCTGTACCTCGGGATCTGAGCTCTTCTTCGGCCGATCGCCTACGAGCAATTTCTCTTCAACAATATCATCCAAGTCACTAGCATGCTGGAATGCACGGATGTAGATCTTCAAAAAACACCACAACCACCCTCGCTGAAAAATGATACTTGGACATTTAGGTACCATACAAGCAATGCAATACTCACGCCAGTTGATGTCCCAAACAGCAAAGTCTGGTCATTAAAAGTTGGTTTACAATGGGGTTGATAGTTGGGAATGATGATGAAATCGCGATTGTCGTGGTGAGCTATGTTGCCAATTCTGTTAGAAGTAGTCGTGAATAAATCTAGGGAACGCACCGCGGTCGAACATGAATTTGAGCTCGATGAGTTCCATATCTATGATATCCGTGTTCAATGGTTCGTGCGTGAGACGCATGCGGACGTGTTCCAATTTAACGACGTCCCTCTGGAGGGAGTTCTCCAGTCTGTCCTCGAAATCGATGAAATCCGGGATTTGAGTGTACTTCTCCGCAGTGAACGAACGAACAATAAAGTCCGATGTCTACACTGACTCAGGAAAAGAGCATTCCAGCGTGACGAGGGGACGAACCTCTTGAGAGCTTGCTAGGTATATCTGACTAGATTCTAAGCATTCCGAAGGGTATGTTAGGTCCCCGGTGGCAGCAAGCGAAAACGTCAAAGCGCGGGTAAGAATAAGATGGGACAAAGTGTCGTTCTGAACTTGCTTGACATTCATCTGGCGGTATTGCTCCAGGGCAAGTGGTGATGCACCTTATTCAAATGGTGAGTAACCTAATGATCACAAACCCAATATACGCACCCAAAATTCGATATATCCGAACAAGCATTATGCGCATCTGGAATGACATACGACTCTTAGTCAATCCATATTCTAAGACTGTGGCTGCCTTGTAGAGAGCCTCTTCCGAATGATTGAGTGCCCAGACCATCACAAAAGCATTCGCAGCCAGAAGAACCAAGTCGTCAGCAGGCTGTAGCTCGGTAGTTGGGAGGTCTGTGCCAAGTGCGATGCCTTCCAGGTATTCTTTGAGGTACTTCAACCCGCGAGCAATCTCAGACTCGACCGTGATTTCCGAATCCAGGAGCATGTAGCGCTCGAGCTTCCGTACGTTAATCAGTCGTTGAAGGTCACCCACGGACGCCTGAGTTGGGGCTGCAAATTGAAAAAAGAACTCATTACCGCGTAATTGCGGATGGTGCTTACGAAGGATGGTTGGTGGTGCGCGAGGAATGCTTTCCACCGGTCAAGCGACGCAGTCTCCAAATCAAGAAAGCTGATCAAGTCCTCGAAGCAACATGCTTTGTCACCAAACTCAGTGAAGTAATTCTCCATCAAGCCGACAACCACACTGTCATCTGGGGTCCAATTATCAGTGTCTGCAAGGTCGACGAAGTCCCCGATAGCAGAAAACTAACCAGACAAGCCAAATTTATAGGCGCGATGTTCTAATTCAAGCAGAGCTAGAGGAGCAGTCCGGTTCTTTGTACCATCTTTCTCCGCAACCTCCGCAAGGAATGCGCGAGCCCTGGAAACATTTTCCAGACATTGATTTTTGCTCTCTTCCGCGACTTCTCCTTGCTGGGACGAGACTGGAGCGAAAGTAGAGTCGAGAACGGACAAAAATTCTAGCCAGTTACGATCTCTAAATAAATGATCAGCTTTCAAGTACCAAACAAAAACAGCACAAGCATGGAGTCAGACACACCCATTCAAGATTTTTTGTTGTGCGCACTCTCCTTCTTCCCTGAAAAGACCTCTACCTCGCCAGATCTCCCGACGTGTCTGATCGCACGCGAGACTAGTTGAGCAGATCGTCTTCCCAATATCACTTTCTAGTAGTGTGTTCGCTTCGTCGTACAACTCCAACTCCTTCAGGATGCTGATGTGCATGTGAAAGCGATCCGCAGTTAGGTAGGATGGGGACGGCGATGAGGTGACCAGCCTATGAGCAAGCTTATAGAGCAGCGTCTTCATGCCTGGGGTTGTTGTCGGATCACTTGCCTAGGAATGGGTGATGTGAGTTTGTGACTGGCTGTATGGACGAGACGGACCTGAAGGATCGCTCCCATCACGCTCCAATACAAGTACCGGTCCTCCTGGAATTGTTTGTGCATTCTTGTAGAAACCTATGATGGCGCACATCACATATGTCAGGTCAATATGGACAAGCCCCGAGAGATATACCTGTTGTGCAGACTTCCAATTCGCGGTGCGCACGTGTGCAAAGAACGTTTGAGCGCCGTATTCTTCGTTCAAAGGTTGTTGCTTGTATGCTTCCTCAAACATGTTAACCATGTCGGTGACTAAAAACAGTGATGTAGATCCCTGAAACTGGCGGGGGGTCGAAGACGTACTCCTTCCGAGACCCTTGAGGACGTGCATCATGGCAGAAATGGTCGCATCGTCCAGGGGTTTGACGGCGAGTACCTCATCGCACAATGCAAGAGATTCTTCCACTTTTTGGGAGCGCACGAGTGCAAGGGCCTTGAGAGACTATTTATCAAGACACGTAAGCCGAAAGCTGTCGCGATGCGGCATCAAAACATGCCTTGACTAGTAGGTTGTTGGGATACTTCTTGAGCAACTTGTTGCAAGAAACGATTGCCGATTTGTTCGAGCCGGTGTCGAGAGCCTCTGCGGTCGAAGTGATTGGCCAGTTAGTATTGCAGTGTACCAAAGGAAGGTCGAGCTTGGGACGAACCATAGATGGGACGAATTTGGCGTTCGAGGGTGACTGCGGCAGACATTTTCGTGTCGAAGACAAGTAAGGGCAGAGGACTGGAGCTGGAGATGGAGTTGTATCTGCGAGGCCACGCGGGGCACACGAATTTTTAAGAACAAAGTCCTCTACTAACCGACGTTCCGTTACACGGCATTTTTCGGCGGTGATTTGACGGACGTGTCTTTCTGGACTGCACCATCGAGTAATAACACACACTCATTGACACGCTCCGGCAACTCGCAAGACACGAAATGTCGCATCAGGTCTTACTTTCACGGTTGGCCATCTTGTCAATAGGAATCTTGCTTCAACTCACTCACTCCATGATAGTGGAGTAGACCCTCTGCTGGGTGTGTTCACGGGGTGCTTCGCTTACTACCTCTACGAGACAAATCCGCGCACTGCGCTGCCTCCCGATCAACGACTGGGTGCTCTTCTCCAGTGGAAGTGGGCCAAGCAGCAACAGGAAAGAGCGGGTGAAAAATCACCGTAGAGAAGTGAAAGGACATTCCGAGTCGATTGAATCTCACGAAGCAGAGAGAACTGAGTAACGGCGCACTGAAAATATGCGATGTTTAATAAACCAATGACCATTGAATCCGCATGTCTGTCACGTTGAGGTACTTAGTTTGACGTGAAAGCAGCCATACCTAATTGAGCAAGGCGAGACGTTGGTCCGTGCGCGAACGAGGGAGGTATATAACCCGGTGGCAGACAGAAGGAAACCTCATACTTACCTTGATGGCGCTTGCCCTTTCACGTACCCGGGCGTGCGGGCCGTGGGGACCTTCCATAGCACGGCGACCCTGTCCATACAGAGGGTAATCGCGGCTTGTATGGGCTTCGGCTCATGCACTGTCGGAATATTTTCCTGTCCTGTCACGGCCACTCTGGCTGGGCAGGCCATCTTTTTTGTTCCAATAGTGTGCTAACCCTAACCCTATGTACGCTCAATATGTCTATGACCGTGACACAAATCTACATCAATATTGTCTGCAGAGCCTCCATAACCGCATGAAAGGTTTCCTGCTCCACCTTGCTGAGCTCCCCTTCTTCTGCATGCTTTTTTGATTTCTGAAGTGCAATTCCTATGACAACACTGCGAGGTTCACCCCCAACTGCTAGCCAGACTAGAGTTGCGATCTGTGCTGCATAAAGCGAGTAAAGCGTTTGCACATGTGCCGACGGTGCACTCCCAAAGATTGGCGTGAGTTGTATGGCTGGAGGGGGGGAAGGGAGAGATCCTCGCAGATTGGAAACATTGAATGAAGTATAGGCATGCAGATCCGTTGTCGATGGAATGGAGGCTTGGATCTGTACACCAGTTAGCAATGGACCCTCGCTGAGAGGGAAAGGACGAGTGCACCAAATTGCCTACTTTGCCCATCTGGGTGACGAGCACGAGGATCCGATCAGCAAATGGTTGAACGACAAGTTCTGTGCCCAGATCTTGTACAAGCACAGATGTCTGGCGAAACCTGGACATGGCGTTGGTACTTGGTAGTGGCAAGAGACTCGCTGAGCGATAGTACCTTGATCACGTGCTCCCGTAATTGTCTTCGACGTGCACGACGCGCTCGACAGCCAAGCTTTGATGTGACGCGGATGTCGACTTTGGAAGGGAAGAGTTCTCCTACCAAGGGAAAGGCCAATGACACTGGAAGATGGCGAGCAAATTGGTGGGACTTGCATCCTCTCGTGGAGGACATTCGCAGGTACGTCCGTCTTTTCGCGGGCATGTATCCCTGCAACCCTGACCCATCGCAGACCCGTTGCTTGGTCCAGCTCATCCACACTATTCACCGCCCATCCTACACAACCCATCATCATCGCTCGTCTCTTCCCATCTTCAAGGCAGTTCTTGGTGGTATCCCCAGATCCAATTCTCCGCTCCCCCGCTTCATATGGACCACCGACTGTCATCAGTGCATCCCCGAATGACCACTGGTTGTTCGCATTCTTCCCTAGCCACGAAGGTGACGGTATCGCCTGTCTTTGGAATCGTGGGTCTTGTGTGGATGCTTGGATAGTCAAAGAGTGCTGGCCATTTAGCCGCGGCGCCGGCGTCATAACATGTGCCTGGGCGGGCACTGAACGTGAGGTGCGTCGTCTCGTCGAGTCCGGACAAGCGCTGCCATTCAGCTGGAATAGTGGTCGACCTCTGCAGATGGTTCATCGTTTCGTCTTCCATCTTGGGGTCCACTTACACCAGTATCGAATCCAACTCTCCTACTTGTGACGCAGGCCCACCAGCTTCATGTTTGCTACCTCCGCACCTATGTCTCGTCCCTCAAAATGTTGCTCTGCTCCTTAACTCAGCCTTATCTCACTGCTGAGAATCAGCCTCTCGGTGCGATGCACGACACCCCAGCTGGTCCTAAGACCTCGAGATTATGCATCTGTGCCGCTATCGGATTTATTTACGGCGGTAAAAGTTTTCTTCCAGTTTTCTTCTTTCATGCCGCCTCACCTTGCTGTTGCATCAGAGTCCTCCATTCTGGTCGCTATGAGGTCCAGGAGGTATCCCACCTCTGACAGCTTGAAACCGGCCGCTTATAACGATCTCGACCTTGATATTTCATTAGATATTCCGCAATCACAGGATCCATCTCCAGAGGAACAAGTTCCATCATTAGAATGGGGCGCATTAGCGGAAGAACAGACAATCGAGCTGTGTGAAGTCAAGCTCCGTTTCGATGGAATGTATATGAGTATGATCTCGATTACTGTCGCTTGCGAATTACTCAAGCATGGATTTGGGAAAACTAGGTCTGATCAGTCAACCACTTCCGCCTTTTCATCAACCCTTTCCCCACATGAGCGGCCTCACGTTCGTGTGCTCTCCACCTCCGAAGTCCGATCCCTCAGCTTCACCAAGAACCTCACCTAAGAGAGATAAGCAACCTATACGTCCGGCGGAAACCCTATCAGCATTCCTGGTGGCATCTTTCTTGGACTTCGAAGAATGTAGGGCTACCCATTTTCCATGTGCGCTTGGTCCGCTGACATGAACTGTGACCCTACTTTCTGCTACGTAGACGGCACAATCCCAAAATCGGCTGTTGTAGCGTACGCTCTCGCCCGCGCACCGTCTTCAGCCATACCGATTAAGATAGCTTGGGTAATATCCGTCATAGTATCTTGTTGCTGAACGCTAACACACGCACTTAACCAGACTACTCACCAGGTCGGAGAGCGCTCATTTTCTTCGCGTGTTTTGGCGCTCTCGTGTCCGGCATGGGTCTCTACTAACTCCCGGAAGAGGGGTCTGATAGCCTTGTTGGCGGATGCAGGTGGTCCTTTGTCCCGACGGAACCAGAAGGCGGGGGAAGTGGCAGTTGGTAATATTGTTGTTCTGCGACTGTGCGTTGTGGTGATGTATAAATATTCAATCACTGATGCGTTGGAATCGTTTTCGCAGACCTGACCTTACTGATGACCCTGAATGGGAACAGTTGCCGATCATGGCACCAATTAGTAGGGCAGGCATGGATTGTAAGTTCATCCATGTCAGCAAGTACTCTAAACATTTACATTCGTGTATTCCAGGGCCAGTGAATATGGTAGCGTCGAGAAATTATGTGCTTTTGTGCGCAACAGCTTTGTGTAGAATGTCAATCTATACTCTGCCCAAGCAACTCACGAAAATATCAATATCAGGGGGTACATACATTCCACCTTCCGTAATATTCTCAACCTCATAGCTCTTAGATTCTGCTCCGAGAAACATCTCACCTCTTTCCGTGGCACTTGTTACTTCTCTCCAATCGCGCAGATCGATAGCGGACATTGCTCATGTCCTTGCTGCACCTGCGGTGCCATTGGATATCGTTGTGGATACCGTGAAGGAGACGTGGTTAGCGTTTGAGGTAAATGTACGTGCTGGGGTATTTGGCGCGTTTAGCGTTGCAGATGTTCTGGGAGCGACTGTCGAGCTTTATAGGTCAGCTGATCCCTGATTCTCCTTGACCACTGTCACGCCACTTCTCAGAACGAGAGCGCGACTTCTCGCCGACGACGACGAGAAAGATTTGTTGTCGTCGCTTTGGAGGAACGCACACGACATGTGTTCTGTAACAGCCTGTCTTGCTGCATTTGAAGACTGTAAGGAGCCTGAGGGATACGATCTGGGTAGAATGATATTTTCCTCCTGGTAGAAACGATTGCACTGACCATTCTATCTAGAGGCTATCTGGCAACTCGTTAGTCTGTCAGGGTGGGCAGTCAGCTTTCTGGAGAAGCTCATGAAGGAATGCCTCTCTACCGCCGATTTAACCGACCTAACTCCAAACGCGAACGAGTTTCAACCAAAACTCGAGCCTGTTGATGACACAGACGTCTTCGCCCTGGATGGTATGTTCCTCTGCATCCTGCACTCGTAATGGAGTGGCTTACCCACTCCAGAAAGCAAGCGGGCCCCTCTCTCTTCCCCCTTTGATTCGCCTATTTTGCTCCACCTCACTCATCCACTTGTCCTAACAAATCTAATTGGGGTGATAATGCATGTGAATCGGTTCTACCATTCACTTAGTGCACTCACACCCAAAGGAGAAAACTCTCAGATTGCGCGGGATATCCTTATGGATGTTATTGGTTGTTCTGGGCTCGATCTCAGGGGAATAGAGGAGATATTAAAAGGCACGATGCCTGACGTGAGAAGCATTCCTGGTGAGTTGATATATCCTGTCCCTATCATCCCAAGGCACAATCGTTGAGTGAACAATTCTCCACGTTGATTCCGTCATCCCCCCGATTTTTGCAACAGGGGATGAAGCGAGGTTGTCGTTATCGAAATGTCACCCGGTCCCTGCTCAATACCCAATTCTACGAAAAGTGGTACACACACTGTCTACATCTACGGCGATCGACAAACCGCGTTTGTTTATCAAGGCTGCAGATCTCGTCGATGGATTCGCAAGCTTGTCAACTTCTGAGCAGTCTGGCAAACCACAGGACAGGGACGTGGTTACAAAGGGTGTTTTGATACGGCGCAACCCCGGCTTGCTATGCCTCCGGTGCGGATATAGGTCAGAGATAGGCGGGGAGGTGAGCGTTGCAGGACATGTCTCGTTGAGGTGGAGAACCTGGGAGAAAATGTGGGCGAGTCGCTGTGTTTGTGGGGGAACGTGGATCAGTGGAAACGTATAGGACATTTACTGTCGCGATCCACAGTACTGCATGTACTTGCTCATCTGCGAGCCCAGCCGAGCAAAAACAATTCAAGTTGAAGTGTATGTCGCATCGCACTGCCAGGGCATCGTTCTTTTCAAGTTTACCATCCGTGAGAAGACGTTTTTATCTCACAAGGAAGCGGAACCACTTGCACACACACAACACACGTAACTCTCGGTCCGCCGCTTCACCCATATTCACATTTTCATTGGCCAAGCCCAAAGTATTATATGCCTACCAAACATTCTGCCTGAACACGCAATCTAGAGGTTGTAGACAAACCATGCACTACGATCCCCCAGGCCCGCAGGTTCTTTGTTATTTGTCATCTTCAGTCTCTTCTCAGCTTTCAAACGGTTTTCGCGGGAAAGGTACGCAATGTTGGCTGCTGAGAAGACCACCATGCCGACGGACATGACAATGAACGTGATCGTTGCCTTTGTGTAGTTCGGAGCCGGGGACAAGGAGCCAAGGAGCCAAGTGGCAAGGATACCACCCGCATTGGTCATGATGAAAGCGATCGCGACAGACGTCGCACGCCTGATGTGCGGTGCGCTGTTGTTGGCCATCCACGTCGTCAGTGCAGGCGCAGTGCAGTAAGCCCCTGTGATCGAGAAGAAAAGGGACCCATAGCGAACGTGTGATGAGTTACTTGCTGCGGGTGTGTCAGGAACATGCATGACCTTGCTAGATCGGCGGAAGCGTACCGTAAAACATGGAAAAACCTACAACCCCCAGGGTAGAAAAGAATATGGCCGTCCACCCGCGACAGCGGTAATGGTCTGACACAAAGGCAGAGATCATCGAGCCTGATTGCAGTAAGAAGTGAGTGACACAAAGATGATCGTCCTGAGTTACACACAGACAAAAGCGGTAGCGAACGGAGGAACGCTCATGAGCTGAGCTCGGTTGCCCGCATAACCGAGACCAGCCACGATTGTCGGTTCGAAACTATCCGTCCAGAATCAGTGTAAATGAAGAGGTATTGAAGAACAAAACTCACTATGCTAAGCCGTACAGGGTCGTGCCTGAGAGGTGTGGAGTGAGCCCAAAGTAAATGGGAACGTTCAGCCGTACCATTGAAAAACAGGGCAATGGCAAGAAGCCAGACATGCGGTGATTTTGTTGACTCGACGACTTCCGTCCAGCTGAAGCTGTCTTTTTTGTCATCCTGCGATATAGCGCCGTCTTCTTTGAGACAAAACACGACATATGCCCGCTCTTCTTCTGAAAAGAAGCGTGCCCTTTCAGGCGAACGAGGAAGCAGGAGAAAGGAGATGATTCCAAAGAGGAAGGTAAAGATTCCTTCCTATCATGAGGGGTGAACAAGACCTCTGGAAGCAGTGTATAGCTGCCTACAAGGATGAATATCCAAGCCCAGCCGGGCCTACCGCTCTGTCCATTGATCTCATCGATCGCTGCAGCGAGTAAACCGGAAAAGGCACCTGATAAGGAAGCTGACGCGAAGAAGGTAGCCACTCTGTTGAGAGGGTCGTCAGAATGTACGGCGAGGGTGGCTGATACTTACCTTATTTGCAGTCTCTTGCGAGGGTAAAAGAAAGAGAGATAGAGCACAAGGCCAGGGAAAAGGCCACCTGGACCAATGATGAATGGAAAGCACTAGGGTTGGACACTGAACAACCTTCCATCAACCCCAAGAAGAATCGACAAGCAAGCAACCCAGAATAGTTATGGACGACACCTATCAGCGCTCTCAGTAAACGTCCGATTTCAGGTCGACAGCGACAACTTCACCTTGTAAGGTGGTAACAAGACCCCAGATAGTGACCATGGCAGGAAGCATAAGATTGGGCCCGATACGCTGGAATGTAAAGACGTGTAACAAGTCGCACTCTCAACGCTGTTGTGATGTACCTTCAAGAGTAAGTTCGAGGGGAACTCCGCAGCAATATAGGGCCTGTGCACATCTCAAGGTTGTGCCCCGTGTGGCAAAAGTTTGGGCGCTTACACATAAGTGAGAGTCAAAGCCACGGAATACTACACGATGATGAGCCGGAACAAGTCGAATTTTAGCAGTGCGCTCCGACGTACCTCGTAGTTGGACATTTCCAAGGACGACTGCATTCCAGCTACACGGGCGTTTGAGACGTTACTCCTGTCCTACAGGTCCTCTACAATTTGAGCAGTGAAGGCAGCGAAGCTAGACGCGAAACATACCAAGAAAGAAAGTAGATAGAAGATTGTGCATGTCGGAAGAACCCATCTGTCAAGCTTCGTCCAGACAGACCCCTCGAAGGCAGCACGTTCCGTTTCTGAAAACTTGTCGTCCTTGGACTCGTCGAGTTCCTTGGCCCTGTCTAGAGAGGGAGAGCCGTGCATTGTATCCATATCGTGGATGGGTCACAAGACTGTACAATTCGTGCGCATCCCTTCGAATGTGCAACGACCTTATAAGGTTGTATGATCATTACGACACATGGGAGACTTCTTGCAAACGGGATTATTCGGAGAGCGAGATCATCGGGCCTGATGGGGACAAGTGACGGCGGCTAATCATCTGACTGCACGTTGGACAGGCGGAGATATCCTCATCGATCACTCACCTGTGACGTGTCCGTTGAGAATGTCTCCACTTCGAGTTTAGTGAAGTGTTATTGCTGGCAAATCTAGTCCCGGTGCTCTGCCTTGATTGAATCGTTCAGCACTCCGACTCCTGCTATTTGGAAAATTGGAACCGACAACTTGATACTCGGCTGAGCGTTGATTGTAACGACCAATTTCGGCCTCTGTTGGGGAGACACCTGACAGGCACGTTCCCATGCTCTCACCTTCCTTCCAATCCTCCGAAGAATCCTCTTCAATCTCTTTAGAGCATGCCCAAAGTAGTCGTCCCTCCCTTGCCCTTGTCTGGGCTATTTGCAGTCTCAAAGCCCTCGGGCCCAACCTCAATGTCTGTTCTTGAAGACATAAAGCAACTCGTCGGCAACTCGCGCCTATTTGTGGACCCCCGCAAACTAGAAAACCGGACCGGAAAGGAGAGTAGGAAGAGGAGAAAAGATGCTGTCAAGATCGGCCAAGGTGGAACGCTGGATCCACTTGCCGACGGGGTACTAGGTACAATCCACATCGTCTTTCATGTCGATATGTCAGTGACTCCTCGGCGGGCCTAGTCGTTGGCGTCGGAAAAGGCACCAAACGGCTATCCGACTTTCTGGATTGCGTCAAGGTATCTCACTCTCCCGGATTACCCTTTTTATTTCGAGTTTCCAGCCAGGTTGTATAGGAGTATCGGACCACCGCCCTGCTGGGCTGCGAAACGGACAGTTATGATTGTCATGGCTCCCGTGTGCGCGACGCTCCATGGCGCCATGTTACCAAGGGAGCGGTGGAGGCGATCCTCGACAAATTCAGAGGCGAGATATACCAAACACCGCCCATGTTTGTGCCTACTCCCAAACCCTCGTTCTCGTTACTCAATCCTTGTCAGATTCTCCGCGCTTAAGATGGACGGTAAGCCATTGTACGAGTATGCCCGCCAAGGCATACCATTACCTCGCCCCATCGAACAGAGGAGGGTTACTGTCCACTCACTGGATCTTGTCGATTGGAAAGGGAGTCATCACAACTTTCGATGGCCAGAGAAGGAGTTCACCACAGATCAGAAGATCGCCCTCCAGACAGCTCTGAAGTCTGATGAGACCGATCCCGCCATAGAAGACAAGGTTGACGAGCACACCGAGCAGGTTCCTACGGCGTTTGTTCTGAGCATGAGAGTCTCCGGAGGCACGTATGTCCGCTCAATCGTTCACGATCTAGGCCATGCTTTAGGTTCTGGGGCGCACGTGGTGACTTTGACCCGGTCTCGGCAAGGAAAGTTCACCCTGGATCCCGGAGATGGAGAAGACAAATCATGTGTACCGTGGGACGTTTTCGAAAAAGCTTTGGAAGACGAGGGCGAACGAGGTGAAGACGGCTGGAGGGCGTGGGAGAGAGAGGTTCTCGACCGATTAGAGATAGTCGACGCGCAGAAACAGTAGAATGCCCAACAATCTATCCCACGACGCGTTTAACACAGGATGCGGTCCTTAATGCTCTGAAGCGTCAAAATTCTCGTTGTGCCATGTGTGACGCACCAGTTAGTACATACACGGACCGGGCGCGGACCGCTGTCCGGAATTGAATAGGTCCAAGGTGGGTCGGAAACTCCTTATATACCTGCTTGAGGATATCCCTCCTTTTACCCCGGTTTCAAGCATGGCAGACAACGATACCAATGCTCATCATACCACTGTAACCCGCCCATTGAGTTCTGGCATCTATGCTCCTATCCCAACGTTTTTTCAACTGGAATCCGAGGATCTTGGTCAGTGACACTGATTGAACGCTGTGGAATGCGCTGCTAAAGGGAACAACAGATCTTGTCGCATTTGAGAAACATGTTCTTCAAACAGCTTTAGCCGGCGTCCGACCGCTGTTGTCAGGTTCCATGAGCGAAGCCATTCATTTATCGCATGCCGAGCGGTCAACGTTAATCAAGACAGCAAGGAAGGCTTTGGACAACGCAGGTTTGGACAGGATGCCGATCATCTCTGGAATTGGCGCTGGTAGCACGCGGGAGTGCATTGAGTTGGCAAACGAAGCAGCTGACGCTGGCGCGGACTGCGCCATTGCCATCTGTAGCGGATACTTTGCTGGGGCACTCGCTGGCAACAAGAAAGCTCTTAAGGCTTTTTGGACAGAGATCAGCCAAAAGAGTCCGATACCCGTCATGATTTATAATTGTGAGCAAAGGCGCTCGTGTATATGATATACGGCTGACTTCATCTTGCCTTAGATCCTGGAGCTGCTGGGGGGATCAACCTGGATTCTGATCTTATCACTGAACTCGCCGTAGAGTGTCCCAATTTGGCTGGTGTCAAACTAACGTGCGTTGATAAGAAACGAACCCGTGCTGAGCGCTGATAAGATCTTGTTTATAGGTGTGGCGATGTAGGAAAACTCACACGGATCGCTGCCACTGTTTCCGACCCGGCCTTTTCTTTCGACCATCCTCGGAAGAACAAGGATGCACCATTCCTTGTCCTGGGCGGATTCACCGACTTTCTTCTCCCCGGTGCATATGCCAATGGCCACGGTGCCATTACAGGTCTTGCGAACGTCGCACCGGTAAGTAAACAAAAGCTTTACAACACTGTTTGTGCCAATGTTATCGTTGTTGCAGCACACAGTAGTCAAACTATTCCAACTAATTGAGGGGTCCAAGACTGATCCAAAGCTTCTTGGCGAGGCCCAAAGATTGCAGGGAATTGTTGCACGTGCGGATGCTACAATCGCCAAGACTTCTATAGCTGGCACCAAGTTTTTGCTAGATAAGCTGTACGGATATGGAGGTAATCCTCGGCGGCCACTTCTTCCCATTGAGCCTGCAGCGGGTGAGGCCCTGTGGGAACACGCACACACTCAGGCGCTCGTGGGCGTGGAGCTCTGGCTCGCCAAGACGAGTTAGAAGGCGATCCATTCACTTGTATGCAGAAATCTGTAGCTATGAGACAACGCTATTGCAAAGACATTTTTGTTGGATAAGTTGTGACAGTGCTAAACAGGTTACATCGCTCGCAATAAAGATACCAAGACAGTCGTATCAGCTCGTGTTGGCCACGAGTCGTTCCGAGGCACAGCGGTCTGTCACAGGAAGGGCATTCCTGCCGACCGGTCCGCCGTCGTATG
>JBBPQV010000060.1:0-53600 GCA_038092675.1 Boletus rufocinnamomeus
CCGCCTCCTCAGAACCTGCTAGTGCTACTCTGTCCCACGAAATGGATGGGGAAGATCCATCCAGGAGCAACAGAAGAATCACCGACGAACATCGCAGGGCACGCAATGGAAACAAATTCCGTCGTCTGTCGGATCATTACTCCCCCTCGTCTGCTACGCCTCAGTCTACTGCCGCTTCACCAACCTCGCCTCACCGTTACGTCGACACCTGGCGCCCACAGAATCCTTCCAATGGACCTCGCGCCGAAGCAGCGCGCGCTACCTCGCCAACCACGGGGAGAAAACGACCTTCTGAGTTCCACAATAATGAACATGGTCACCGAGCCCGCAGACAGCGAGATGATGTTTGGATAGCTGAAGATCATGATTGCGACCGGGTAGATTCCTATCGCTCGCACTGGGAACCTGATGAGCGTCGTGCTGGCTATCGCGCTCCCACGTCTCCCTCCGATCGGATTTGGTCTTATCCTTCTGACATACCGAGGGAAACCAATGACAACAGGAAATATATTCCTCCATTCTCTGAGGAACCCACGGCTCAAGCCGCTCGTTGGGAGCCATCCTACCGAAGATCAGAGAATGACGAAACCTACCAACGGTATCAGCCATCCGCGCCTGGCTACGACGCAGTGACAGATCTACATCATGCAGACGATGTCAGGGTAAATCAGACCTACGAGCCAATGATGGAGGAAAGAATAGACATTCAACCCGATCCTTCTCTATTGACGCGGATGAGCGACACTCAGCATTTTCCGGTAAATATTGTGCGACACTATTCAAAGATTCTTTTGCTGATGTTTGGTTCGTAGCCTTCAATTAATCTCCGTGGACGGGGTAGGGGCGAGTCGAACAGGGGAAGAGGTGACTTTGGACGAGGACGCGGACGCGGTGTTACACGAGGTACACCCGCGCTGCTAGAGAGACTGAAGCCTGGTCCGAGCTTGGGTGATCGATTGTCATGATTGAAATGTGCATGACGCGCCAAGCAGGGTCCTTGATGTTTGTCGACGCAATCGTTTTGTCCGCTTTGATAACTGTTGTATGTCTTGTGCTTCATGTACACTAAGTAGCAAATGCAGAAATGAACGAACATGGTTATCTCTCTGCTTTACGTAAGTGCATATTGTGTCGAGAACCCGCGCCGCACTTACCCAATACCAATACGTTTCCGCTCCCACCACTATCAATCACAGGCTAAACTACACAATATGAGTTGGACAGGGTACGCAGAAATCTTCGTTCGATTGACAATTTAAATCCATATTTCCTTCAGTTTCAAGAAGTCCCTGAACAGGGCGGGTACTACGGTGCGCAGTCAGTAGTCCCTCATCCTTGGCAGCCTGCAGACCAACTGCTTCCACCCCAAAGGTTTTGCAAAAGACCGGTCAAATAGAACGTACCGTCGATCGCGAGTTTGCAGACGAAGAGTCCAAATACCGCGCGTGAGTCAACACCCACGTCCGGCTCAACCTCTACGACCTTTCCACGACTGATTTCGTCCCTTTCTTTGAACCCAGGTTCGAGAAGGAGTGTCAGGCGCTACAGAAGGATAGCAAGATTTACGGCGATGCCACGCGAGGTGAGTCGGTCCCGGCAGGGCAACACGAATGTCGAACCGCCCGTTGTTGAATCTGACATCCGCGCGCTAGCCATGACCTCTGCCCAGGGTCGCTTGGCGGATACGATTGAGGTGTTTTACAGCGCTTCGGATCGGACTTCTGATGGTGCAATGGCGGGCCATGCATTCAAGAGTGCCGTCGACGATCTCGACAACAGCGTCCAGAGAGAAATGGTATGTAACTATCTTTCGCGAGCGCTGGGCGTCATAAGATGCGATCGTGTTTGATCCTCTCTTCATCTTTAGGAAGCACCGTATCGTACGTGTATCATGGAGCCGCTCGGGAAGATGAATGCGTACTTTCCTGTCATCAACGAGCATATAACGAAGCGGAACAAGAAGGTACGTTTTCTTCCGCTGTCCGTATGAGATTTTTCTTTGCCAACCCAGATGTACCAAAGTTGCTCGATTACGATGCAGCAAGGAGCAAACTACGCAAAACGATAGAGAAACCGAGCGAAGATCCGACCAAGTTGCCCAAGGTTCGTTTTTCGTCATGTCGTACATCAACATTCCATCGTCTGAACCGTCCTTGTCCAATACAAGGCACAACAAGAGCACGACGACGCCAAAGAAGTCTTTGAGCTGCTCAACGAACAGCTCATAGCGGAACTACCACAGTTGCTTGATCTCCGTGTGCCGTATTTCGACCCCAGTTTCGAAGCCATGATACGCATGCAATGCAAGTTCGCAGAGGACGGCTACGAGAAGATGAGTACGGTGCAGAGGTGCGTTCTTTTCGCCCAGAGTGGGCGCCATCGTTCACCACGTTCGTTCGTCTCTAGATATTTCCCGGAGGGCGTCAGGGATGACTATGCCGCTGGCCAGCTGGACGCTCAGGTATGGGTTTCGCTCGTTTTGAATGAGAACAGCTTTCCAAGCACGGTCGCAGGTCGAGGGTGTCCTCCAAGAGATGAAGGAGTTGTCTATCTGCGGGGCCAACTAGCTACACGCCGTTGGCGTAGTCGGTTAAGATTAATCATGCATCCCTCTCACACTTTGATGGACTTTCTTCTTTGGAAAGCACTGGTTATACGAAAGCCATGTCGGCACAGAACTAGTCCTACACACCTGAGTGATTAAGCGATGCGTGACATCGAAAAAAGGGGGGGAGAAAAGAAGAAAAAAGGCCAGGGAAATTACAATGTACACTCGTAAAGTGGAAATGCAAGAAAGCTGTGGAATATGACACAAGGGGATGTAACAGAAATGTATGGCATAGATGTACACAAAGTTCTAAATCCTACCCGATAGAGGGGTGTGAAGCAATGCGATTCATAGATGTGATGGTTTGGTGTGATTCGAAAAAGGGGGGGTATAAATAAACGGGAAAAAGGGAGAGATTGACATCATAGAGTCAAACGATCTTGACACGTGTGTCAAGTTCGTTTCACGATTCAGTATATACGCTCAAAAGAGATGGACAAAGAAATAACCCACTATGCTACACGAATGATGGGGACCAGGGTAAACGAGACCGCAAGGGGTGTCAGGTAGAACGGAAACTTGAGATTGCGAGACAGCCGAGCCAGATCATCTCAACGGCAGCTCTGCCGATCGGCGTGAGCACCGTTTTGCCTTCCTGCTCGTCTTCGTCGTCTTCAGAAAGATCCTGATTGGAAAGATCTTGATTGGAAAGCTCTTCTCGCGTGCAAAGCCCTAGCTTGAGAAGGCCATCCTTTTGGAAGTCGAACCCACGCTCTCGACCGTGACATAGGCAGACGATAGTGCCGGTCGCCTCGACGTCCCGAAGAGGGGTAGTAGCAGGGTAACTGATTGCTTCCCATTCGGGGCCGTTGATAGCCAGGCCGTCGCTTGGAAGGCGGACGCCGGTCAATCGCAATTCGTCGTATGTGACCACGCGAGCGACGACACGGAATGCGGGAAGACACATAGCCTTGGTGTCTGATTCGAGACCGCTGTCCGACGAGTGCGACTGCTTCGCCTTTTTCTTCTCAGGTTTCTTGTCCCTTGGAGTCGCTTCTCTAAGCGGAGCGTAGTAGACGAGCAAGTATTGCCGGTTCTCTGGGCTCGTGACAAATGACGCGGTGCTGCTGGTTTCAGCATGGACGGTCGCTGTGTCAGTTTCGCCAGGCCAAAGGGGTAAGAGCATGTAGAGACAATCGTCGGGAATATGATCGAGGATGCCTTGATTAGACTTCCGCTTCGAAGCCGCCCTTGATGACTTCTGAGGGTTCGTATGCAACAGGCCCACGTCCCTGAAAGAGGCGTTTAGATCGCTGAGGACGCGATCAGTCTCCTCTTGTTGGTCCCTGCCGGCAGTGATCAACCATGGAGGTTGGAACGCTCTAGGTTGGGTGCTGGATGAAGAATGATCATCGACTCTCGAGCTGCCGCGGAAGACACGGAAGAAACGCTCTGCAAGTGTCGAGCCCGAATCAGCGTTTGCACGACCATTGGTTTTTGCACGCAAGATGGCATTCGGATCCAATGCGCTGAAGGCTTCGGCGTGAGGCGTTCGAATGGGCAAGCCGTCTTCCGAGTCGAGTGAGTCACGGTGATCGCGATGGTGTCGAGTGGGTGGGATCGAAGACGTTTCGCTCTCTGGGATTTTGGTGGAACTATTGGTTGATGGGGATAGTAATGACGTTGGCGAAATTGGACGGCTAGCTGAATCGTGTCCGTAAACAGTCATAGAAGACGATACGCTGGGCGAGAACTGAACCCTTGTTGTGGGGCGTTCGAGGGCGGAAGGCATGTGTTGGATTGCGCTGTTGGTCATGCTGCCTGCGCTACTGGTGGCCGTGCTCGATTCCGCGCTCTCCGTCATGCGATGTTTCTTGTCGCTTTTGTCTTTGCCCTTGCCCTTGCTCGGAACCTTAGTCTTGCCTTTGATTTTGTCTTCCTTCTCCTGCCCCCGTCTCCTCTCCTTATCGCGGGGATCTCGTTCGCGGAATGGAAGGCTCTGAGTGCCCCGACGATTCCTTCTATCCCTTTCCCTGTCCCTCACACCTCGCGCTTCATTGTCGAGCAACCCATGGGTACTGAGCTGCCTCGTCGTTTTCGTGCTGGTATACTGTTCCTGCACCTGCTTCGGTGCCAACATGATTCCAAATCGCATATTCATGTGTGTCTGAGCGCTGGAAGAACCCGCTCCTGCTCCTCCTGCTTGGCGACCAGAAAACAGGCCGTGGGAACGGAAAATTGAAAACGCGACAGCTCGGGAGTGCTTGTGGATGACGCTATGGGGCCCAGTAGTGGTGTTGCCCAAAAGGAAAGGGTCTGGAATGTGGCGAACATGAATTCGCTGCTGTGCACCCTTGGCAGGATCAGCAGATTGTGCTGTTCATGCGCATCAGAACAAAATTCGCATCACACGAGGGATGATAAATGATTAACCCGGTAGAGTCGACGTACGTTTAAGCACTAGCCTATCGACCTTGAAGCGGCCAACATGTCCACAACGCCACATCTCCTGCACTCGGGAAGGCATCTCTTTCACTGTCTTCTCAGTCCGATGGTGGTGTGCTAATTGCCTTCGGCGCGAGGAGCTGCTGGACGCATCTGCCTTTTCTCGCTGAAATGACCAGTAAAACCGAAGAGGCTCGAATCCTCGATCGTGTTTCTGAAGGTGCCTCATAAAGGAGTCTTCAAAAGGGAGTGTAGTGGAGCTGCCTAGGGTAATCGCGGTGAGGTGTGGGGAGGACCTGCGAGGACCGGCAGCGCCCTGCACGAATGAGAGGCGAGAGCTAAAAGAGCGTATACTACCTTCGGAGTGCTTTGAAAGAATATATTGCAGATCGAGACCGTCGTAAACGTTGGCCACGGCCGCTTGTTGTTGTTTTACCTGTAGCTGCGCCTCCAGGGAGTGCCAGTCGGCGCGAGAAAGAGGTTCGGATTTTGGGAGAATGATTGTTGGATCTTCTCCGCTATAGGATGAACGGTGGACACTGGTGGCATCCCAGCTCCGACTGGGGCGACGTATGGTGAGTATGCTACCCTCCCGGCTGCGAGTGGTATGAGCATCACTGGTTTGAACAGCGCCGGGGATTGCCATGGGTAAGCTACCTCGCCTTCCATCAAGGATGGACGATCGGGTGGAGGAAGGACCAGGGTCGACAAGGTCGACATCTTCGTCTAAGCCAACTAAATAATCTCTGGCGAAAGTGACTGGAGACGAACTGCCGTCGTAACAGTCAATTTCAATTTCATCGTCACTGCTGAACTGCTCTGAGGTGCGCATGCTGGCACGAGAGCTTGAGCGGGAAGTGGTGACGGAGACGGATGAAGATGACGGAGTAGGCCCATCTTGGGATGATGCTGCGTTAAACCCATGCGCGCGCGAGGCACGACCGAAGGTGTGCTGTGAGGCGTTGTCTGGCATGACTTCGCCACGCTGAGGGCTGAAAAAGGCAGCGATGATCGGATCTGTGGATGGGGTGGGATCTTCGCTTCTCTCGCTATCCGACCCGGAAACGGCGCGGGATCTAAGGCGAGAGGAGTTGACGGCCATGGAATATGACGGGTCCCTCGCTGTTGAATGGCGACGTGACTGGGAAGAAAGGGTATAAAGAGGAGGAGCTGGGCGTCCCGCACCCTGCGAGGGATGACTGCTGACATTGAGAAACGGTGTGGACGCGGGCTGGCCGGAGACAGATGGACGAGGGGTGCGATCAGGACTCAGGCGATGGGCGATCGGGGTGAGGGGGCTGATCAAGTCGGGTGCTTCGGGGGCGGCGTCGTAGGAAGAGAGTGAGGATGAGCGGGATGGACGTGGGCTGCCAAAGACGTAGTTGGCGAGACCAGAGTACATATCAGGATGCGTGGCATCGTCAGAGGCGCTGCTGGGAAAATGAGCGTGGGTGGAGAAGGGGGAGAAGGACGTACGGATGGGGCGGGCCAGCATCGAGCTCATCAGAAAGCACGCGGGGGTCGACGATGTGCTGAGCGAGCGGAACGGGACGAGACATGGCGACAAAGTATGGACAAGGACAAGGAATTAAAAATGCGAATACACTCGGAATCTCGACACTGAAACACGGGAAAATTCGAAAACAAAACAGAAAACAGAAGGAAAGTGACAAAACCAACTCGAAGATCACTCAAATCTAAGGGACGCATCGCTTTTATTTTATGTATTTTATTATATATTTTTATTTTTCATTCGGAAGAATCTCCCACGTGCTGTCGCGTGGCATGTCCTCATTCGTCCCGGAATGGAAGGCAATGCCGATCATTCCGCTCCCCTCCACCCCATCCAACAACGCCTTTTTTCTTTTTCCACGCGACACTCCTCCTCCACCGGACCATGCTTTTGCCACGCGCCGTGCACGTGTGCCCACGTGTCGTCCTTTCTTCTCACCCCACCCTCCTCCACCGCCGCCGAGTCCACATCGTGTCACCTGCACCACCCCAGACCATCACGCGACTCATTCTCGACTTCTTGAAATGCGGTCAATCGAATTGCCAATGGACACGTGCGTTCCTATGCCTCCTCCACCCTTCATTTCATCCAAATTCACACGCGTGTGTCTCAGTTGAGTCCATCAACATGCCAACACGTCTTTACGTCCCATCTTCCCTCTCCTGACATGATTTCGGAGATGAATTAAGCGTGCGCGGGCGCAGAGAGAGTCGCCAGATCCCCGCTGTTCAGCCCAGAGAGTCGGAACTGTGCGGCTAAATGGTTCGTCCGAAAAGGGTCAGTACCATATTTGTCCTTGTTAGTTTCAACGGCCTGATGGCGTAGTTGGTTATCGCATCTGTCTAACACACAGAAGGTCTCCTGTTCGAGCCAGGATCAGGTCATTCCTTTTTTTCCCATTTCTGGTTGATCCTTGTCATGATCCCCTCTCCGCGGCGCTCCACCTCATAATCTGACCAGATCGATACGTGTCCATGACGAGCTATATCTACGAGCTACCAACAACCGGCACGATCTCCTTCTCCGACTTTGCCATCGACACGACAGAGGGAAATGTTTACTCGGCGCGGATCGCCGAGGCAACTCAGGCAAGGGCGAACATGAGGGGTGTACTCAAACAGTCTCGGCGCACCGATAGCGAGGACAGAGATTATCTGCGGATCATCAAGGTGTGTCCTCCCAACGCTATGGCATGACGTGCGCGTGCACACCGTGACTGGCTCGACAGATCCTCGACGACTACATCCCACACTTGCGCGGGATCATCGCATGCGTCCACTCCGATGAGTTACAGCTCAAGTGCGAGCCTGGTGAGTTGGTTCATTCCCTCTCCAGCGTGGTACAACCAACGATGATGGTCCCGCTCCATCTAGTGTTCTCTTGGCGAACGACGCTCTCTGCTACATTATTCAACACCTCACCGCGGCTCCGGCTACCGTCCCTACAGGCCGACCTCGCAAGTACCCTTCTCACATATGCCATGGCCCTCTCAAACTTCTCTCACTCCGTCATCACCTCACTCGGCGCATACGAATACGAGCGCGCAATAAGCGAGAAAGAGAGAAAGGAGAAAGACGAGAGACTCAATTTCGGAGTGACACTTCTCTGTAGAGCGAGCGGCGTCTTTTCGGCGATCTGCGAGGGTGTCTTGGGGGAGTTGGACAAGGTTGGGAGTGGAGGCTGGATGAAGCCCCCGGATCTATGGAAAGAGGTCAATGCAGCATTGGCAAAGTCGGCCTTTCCGCGCGTTCGCTGTCGACCCATCGCTGATGGTCTTGTTGAACTCTGTATGACAGGATGGCACTCGCGGATGCGCAATCGCTCGCCATTCGCAAACTCCTTTCCAAGGCAGCGTTCGAGAGCACACTTTCCCCAGGCCCGCCTCTCCCCAAGTCACATCCCTCCACCGTGCTCCTAGCGAAGCTCCATCTTGACTGTGCGGCGCTTTATTCATCCGCACGGACATTAGCTATGACGCCCTCGAAATCCGGCCTTGCATTGGGGCCCAAAGCTAGCTTCGGGTCCAAATCTTCAAGCGATAGCGGGGGAGGTTCAGGGGAGGTGTCTGCAGACTTGTTGAAATACCTTGAGAAGGAAAGTAAGTTCCACGCTGCGATCGCACACAAATGGTTAGGGGTGGATGCAGGCGAAACTGCAAAGCGTGGTAAAGGAGGGGAAGCGGTAGGATTTCTGAAGTGGGCTCAGCAGGGGCTCGATGATCTCCACACTTCGAGGCTTTCAAAAGGGTTGGGGATCGGACGGGATGGGGCCAAGGACCAAGATCAGGACGGTAAGCGGCAAGACAGGAAGGCCAAGGTTGAGAAGGAATTGAAGTCCGTGAAAGTTTTTCTGGAACATTACCGAAAGATTAATGACTCGGTGGGTCGCGTTTCGGTACTTGACGAGATTGATTTTTACTCACTACTGATTTCCCCCCATGCCCTCGCGTATTTCTTGCTTGGAACGTACGTCCGACCGCTTGCTCAGTTGACGTTTGACCCGGTACCGAAGCAGTCGGAGCTGCAAGCATTGATACCCGAGGGAAGGATGGCAGTCACGGCGAAAGCATACGTACTTCCTGATCCGGCATTCGGACCTGGGTCGAAAGGCTACCAGATTCGGTCACGGTCACGGAACAGAATTCAGGAGGACGAAACATTGGGTATAGAGGCGTTGCGGATTAACAATCAAGCGAACGACAACAGACATGATGTGATGGATGATGACAGTGACGAAGATTATAACACGGAAGGAACGTCCACTGAAACGCGTACGTATGTTGGGGCTGGATCATATTTCTAGCTTCCCTCGGTTTAAGTCTTGATCGGATGTTCTCTATCGTGCATAAGTAATGATCTGTCGTTTGGATTTTATGCTTGCCGGTTTGGGGACTATTCGTAAGGAGGGAGACCCCATTCCTCGGGCCTAAACTCTGCTATGGACTGCAGCGTTTGGTCCGGCATATAGTTCCCCGAATATTCCATAGCCAATAAGTTTGGGTCGGGAACCCATACCACTAGAGCTTGAATCAGCACTCTCGTTCCTCCAGAAATGCAAAGCAGGTCGTACCGGACATTCCAGCTCTCTTCCCCGCGTCGACACCCGGAATCGCATCCTCGAACACTAGGCCCTTGCCTCGCTCCAAAGCATGCTCGGGGCCAACGTCCTCTTCCCCATCCCCTACGTTCTTGCCCAACTTCTCCCGAGCAGCAAAGAGGAAGATATACGGCTCTGGCTTCCCGGTGGTCTGACCAGCGACATCGTCTCCACAAACGACCATCTCCCGTCTACCCTCCACGCCGCACCCGAAATACCCAAAGATCTCCTCGCGAAGGTTAGCTGATTTGAGCAAAAAGTTCCGTCGCTTGGATGACGTGGCGACCACAATCGGGATCTTGTGTTTTGCGAGGTGAGCAATGAGTTTTGGGACACCGGGTAGCGGGCGAACGGTTGGCCAGAGACGGTCTTGTTCGATTGTACGCCGCGCGAGGCAATCCTCTTTGGTGAGCGCGATACCCGGGAAGAACGAGAGGAGGTGGGCGGCTGCTTCTTGTTCGACTTGGTCGGACGGGAGAGTCAGATCGGGTCATTGGGTACTAAGACCTGCGAGGAAGACGTATGTACCTTTACCCATGAGCCCTGCTTTGATCTCCCAGGTCATCTGCACTCCGTAAGGCGCGAGGATATCATCTATCTGCGCGATCAACCATGCGCGAATGCAAGGAAACGGCTGTTCGGGCGATGCGTACTGGTTACTTTGGTATACACCGATTCGGTGTCGATCAGCAGCCCTGTTCGGAGATGCTTTGTTGTAAGGAGGCGCGTCACTTGAGAAAGGACTGTGATCAGTTACCATCCATATCGAATATCACATATTCTATTCGAGGGCGTGTCAATGAGTCGGATGGCATTTTTGATCAACGCCGGGAGGGAGGAGAGTATGTAGCTGTTAAGTTAGCGGCAAGTAGTGATCAGGCAATTCAGTGGTGCCTCATTTTTGCGAACAAAGAGACAAATAAAGAAATAGATCATGTTGTGACGTCTAGCTCCGAAGAAGGTGAAGTCACGCAGAAGAGTTCTCACGTTCTAAAGACTGGGTAAAGTCCAAGTTCCGAGTCGATACGTAGAGTGTAGCCTGTCTGTGCAAGACCCGTCGGTCGAGATAAGCAAGGAGTAATCATATGTATCTGTGTCTGTCGGTGTCACTTGTGACTTGGTTGCATCGTGCCAGGTATGACGGTGACAGTCCCAGGGCATTTGTTAGTCTCCCCAAATCACTGGCAGACGTAAAATTTCGAGACCAGAAGACAGTCGTTCTGATCATACGAAGGGGCATTTGGTGCGACTTGCAAATGGCTCGAAAATTAGATCGGTGTAGCCGAGTCGTATCTCAGGTCCGTAAACAACGTTGCTCTACAAGTTAAACCATACAAGGGGATGAAGGGCGCAAATTCAATGCTTGGGCAAAGAATGTTCACAAGCATCTAGTAGGCTCTCCACTCTCGGGCTTTTGTCCCTGCTGTTCACGGCGGCGACGCGAAGAGTATGTATGCGAGCGGCCCGGCGAGATAATCCAAGATCTCGCCTCTCATCTAGGTTGGTCACCAGACGCCCTGGTACCGACATTCTATTGCTTCTCATAACCACGGTATGTCGTCATTTTGTTACCTTTGTTTGTCTTGCTCCACTTGAACCTGCTCGTCCGCATGCCCCAGCGCACCTACTTGCAACAAGCATGAAACGCGTTGATTTAATTCAACAGAGAAGTTAGCGCGCTCGCGCGTTAAATCATCCGGTTCTGTCCGCTTGCCCTCCCCTGATTCAAAGCCATGATGCTGTCAGAATCACTGTCCCTGATCTCCCAGAGTCTCCCAGTTAGCGTCCCTTAAAGTCGGCAGGAGGGACGGTGTCACGAGTGGTTTGCGGCCACAAGGTAGCGTCGACTCAACTCATCTGACGGGAGTCTTTGATGGGTAGATACCATAGTAACGACGGATCGAGGAGCTCCCTCTGTTCGCAGATCTGGGGCTCTATCTGATGGGCCCGCTTCTCATGCCACACCCGCGACACACTGATCTAGGTACTTGTTTATCAGTGTATCGTACATTTTTTTGGTGCCTTCTATGAGACGGAATTATCATACACCCAGAAATGGGTGAGATACATGGGTGGGTTGAGGAAGATTCCTATGAAGAAGTCCGAGATTTGAGAAACTGTCTGGAGAAGGGAGCAATGCGATACGAGCATACCTCGAGTACCTATCTATTCGACAAAGTGGAAGCCCCCTCCGGCACTGGGAAATTGATCTTCATGTCGTCTCATGCGAAAATAGGGATCTGAAGTGTGCAGTAGGAAGAGTAACAATACTGTTGTTACTGCATTCCTGCATCCTGTCGCGTTTGTATGATGTGATCGGCGTATCCATGTTGATTTTCCGGCCCCCGACGCCGACAGCTTCTCGGCCCGGGTATGATCAAAAATTTCCGGAACCGATAGGGTCACATGGAGGACAATTCGTAGCGGGCGCTCTATATCCCACCCCGGATCGTCACGCGCCACAAGGTAGCCGACTCAACTCGACTGGTGTCAACTTCAGGAGGACAGATGGCCCCACAATGACGGCTTCTTGAGGACTATATAAACCGTAGCTACTTGTGATGACCTCAGTTCTCCTCTGTTCACTCCGACCCAACTCTGGATAGCGCCCGCGTGCGACTTAATAACTATTTCGGGATGATGTTGTCTTGTTTATTCGTTGCCCTATTCGGCGCAACGTTGACATTGGCATCACTGACGAGACCCCGTGTCGATCGCAACCTCTACTTTGCTAGACAAGAAACTGATGGATTACAAAACAACGTAGGCCATGTTCTCCGAGTCTGCTGGCAGTAATGCGCTCGTCATGTGAAAGACGACTCACTGGCACCGTCTAGGTTACGTGGGATGAGTACTCCATTATGATCAATGGGGAACGTATGTTCCTCTTCAGTGGGGAAATACATCCATACAGGTATGCCGCGTTCATATCCGTGATGTTCGTGAGGCCCACGTCAAGTTCCTACTAGGATGCCAGTGCAATCGCTTTACTTGGATTTATTCCAGAAGGTCAAGTCCATGGGCTTCAATACAGTTTCGTTCTATGTGTTCTGGGGTATCCTGGAGCCTAAGCGGGGCGAAATCTCTTTCGAGGGATTCAGAGATTTGCAGCCTTGGTTTGATGCCGCAAAACAGGCTGGCATCTATCTCATGGCTAGACCTGGTGAGCGTTGCTCTCGAGTGGACACTCGTTGTGTTACATCTGACTTTCTCTCTGAACAAAGGTCCGTACATCAACGCCGAAACCACAGCAGGTGGCTTTCCAGGCTGGGGCACGTACACACCAGGCTTATGGAGGACCTCCAACACGACCTACTTTGAGGCTTGGCAAAATTACGTTTCGGCCATCGGAAACATCCTTGCTGAAAACCAAATCACGAACGGCGGCCCTGTTATCCTACTTCAGGTATATCTTCTCTCTCTTTGCAAAGCTACCCCACCTGATATCACTCGGATAGTCTGAGAACGAATACACTGGTATCGCTTCCGGTTATTCGGAGGATTTCGTGTATGAAGCTGAGCTGTTGACCGCTTGGGTACGCGTGGATTTGCCTTGTTGCAATCGTGTGGCTTAGGTGTATTGCATTCTAGCGAGACGCTGGAATCAAAGTGCCCATCACATTCAACGATGGATCTCCTTCTGGCCACTACTTGAGCGTTGACATATGGGGTGGGTCATGTTTGAAATCATGGTTCTCGATCTTATTTTCTCCTTGTCTAGGTTACGATTCCTATCCAAATGGCTTTGACTGTTCCAATCCATACACATGGGCCTCGAACGCTGTCCCAGGGTGGGTTATTCCTTGTGCTAGAAAGTCACGTGATGCTTAGCTTTCTCATCGTAGTTACTTTTGGAGTGCACACCTGAAATATAATCCGACAGAGCCTAACAATGTATACGAATTCCAAGGTGGTTCTTTCGATGGATGGTACGTTATTTGCAACGCCGTACAACGCGCATGCCTCCTCAGTTGTTGCCTTAGGGGTGGCTCTGGTTACAACTCTTGCGCAATACTCACTGGTCCCGCTTTCGAGCGAGGCAAGTAGCAATACCGTGCTTCACGTTCAGTGCACTCAGGGCATCTTGCTATAGTCTTCTACAAGAACGAACTATCCATGTCCACCACCTACCTCAACTTGTATATGATCTATGGCGGCACGAATTGGGGCGGTATTGCCCACCCTGGGGTGTATACATCCTATGACTACGTACGTACCCTCGAGTTGACCCTCTTATGCTTCATTCCCTATCCACATTTTAGGGTTCCGCAATCGCTGAAGACCGTACGCTCCGCGAAAAATACTACGAAATCAAGCTACAAGCCAACTTCCTCCGCGTCAGCCCAGCCTATCTCACGACGCGTCCGATGAACTTGAACTCCAATCAAGGGGCATTCACAGGCAACACGACCCTAGTGACGACTCAGGTATTGGACGCTGTCGGCAATATGACCGGATTCTATGTTATCAGGTGGGTATCGTCGCCGCTTGTTCCCTCCTCCTCAATCCTTTGTCTCTTCTGTCGTGAGATACGCACTTACTCCTGGTAATCAAAAGGCAATATGACGCATCTTCGAACGCGATGGAGATGTATACACTAACCCTGCCGACGAGCAGTGGGAATCTGACCATTCCCCAACTGGGCGGACAGCTCACACTTGATGGCAAAGATTCGAAGGTCCACGTTGTTGACTACACTGCCGGGTCCAGCCATTTGTTGTACTCTACTGCAGAAATCATGACCTGGTTTGTTGTTCCATTTCCTTTGTTTAGCTCTGCGTTGACAGGAATTATGCGATTAGGGCGACTATCGACGGTCGCGACGTCATTATCATCTACGGAAACGCCGGCGAGCTTCACGAGACGGCATTCAAGTTCGACTCCACCAGCGGCGTCCCCAGCGCCAATGTCGTTTCAGGGACGCAATCCCTCAAGACTGAAACAATCAATTCGACGAGCCTCGTTATTCAGTACACGACATCTGGACAGACGGTCGTGGAAGTCGGGTCCAATATTTTGTTGTATATTTTAGGTGAGGGTTGCCTTTATCGTGAGGTGTAGGCTGGTTTTTACTGTCGTCAGACCGTGCCAACGCCTATGACTTTTGGGTGATGTATCCCCCGTCCACCGGTTCCTTCGCGAACTACAGTACCGCGAACCCGATCCTCATTAAAGGCGGGTATCTCATTCGCTCTGTGCAGATTTGCGGCAGTACGCTTGAGATTACGGGTGATCTGAACAGCACGGCATCCTTTGAGATTATTGCTCCTGCAGCATCCTCGAAGCAGGTGACCTTCAACGGCGAACCGTTGACGCTAGCAACCACCGGCTACGGTACTTTAACTTCGTCAAAGTGCGCGTCGTTGCCTTCCATCCAGCTTCCAGATCTTGAAAACTTGACATGGGTGAGTGTTCATAGTTCTTCTCGCTCGACTTTGGCTAACGAGTCCCGAAGAAAACTGCCGACTCACTCCCAGAAATCGAACCAACTTATGTCGACGCGCTTTGGACGACGGCCAACAACGCCACCACCGTCAACCCCACTCAGCCCAGCACGCCTGTTGTCCTCTACGCCGGTGACTATGGGTATCACACTGGCAACATCCTCTGGCGCGCACACTTCACGTCCACCGGCTCCGAAACTGGGTTCACACTCAATGTACAAGGAGGGAATGCATTCGGCTACTCCGTATGGCTCAATCAGACATTCTTGGGCTCTTGGGTCGGAGATGCTGTACACGCCAATTATGAGGGCACGTTCAACTTCCCCGGCACTGGAGGGCTTGTGAGCGGTGACCAATACGTCATCACGATCTTGCAGGATCATATGGGTTATGAGGAAGATGGGTTAGCTGCGAGCGACTCTTTCAAAGCTCCGAGAGGAATCTTGAGTTACTCGTTTGTCGGCGGTTCGGGTACGGAAATCAGTTTCTGGAAAGTGGCGGGGAACTTTGGAGGGGAGAGCGTAAGCCCTTTGCTTTCTGTCGTCCTGATCAGTTGAGTGAACTGAGGCTCCCTCGTGTCATCTGGCAGTACGCCGATACAACACGTGGACCACTCAACGAGGGTGGTTTATACGGCGAACGAATGGGTAAGTCAGGGTCCTTTGCGGACCATCCCGTTACTGACGGGATCCACAAGGATGGCATCTGCCCGGCTTCCCTGATGAGAGCTGGCAAGAAGGTTCCCCTACCACCGGAATTTCCCAGGCTGGCGTTAGTTTCTACAGGTCGGATCATCCGAACTGCTGTTGTAGCCACCGGGAGCTGATGGATGCACACACAGGACAACATTCACGCTTGATGTCCCCGCCGGCGTCGACTACCCGATGGCGCTTGTCGTCTCGAACATCACGGCGAACCCTTATTTCCGCTCTCAGGTAAACCATCCATACAAACGTGTGATGCCATTTTCTTAGCGCATTCTCTTTTCCTGTTTCAGTTCTATGTCAACGGATACCAGTTCGGCAAGTATGGTATGTACTGTAGTTCTTTGTTGTCCACGTAATTGCCATCAGTTCTGACGTCCCACTAGTCAACAGCGTTGGTCCTCAGGTCTCCTTCCCAGTCCGTACGTGCCTAGTCTTTTCTGACACGCTTGTCCACAACTTACATCTGCGCTACCCCAGCTCAAGGTATCCTAAACTACAACGGTCTCAACACACTCGCCGTCTCGCTCTGGACTCAAGGTGCAGATGGCGCGAAACTTGGTTCACTTGCACTCGAGACGACGGCTACGGTGGAGACCAGTATGACTCCGGTCGTGAACCAGCCCATGCCAGCCTGGATGCCGAGATCTGCGACATGAGATATTCGGGTGTAGTGGTAGTCGAACGGGAGCAATCGATCATGCATCATGGGCGTGGATGATGACATGGGAGAAATATTGGAAACGAAATATGTAACAGGGTACAGTAATACGGAACAATTCTCGTACAGTAATATGAAACAATTCTATCGTGAGCCCAGGCATGAGCCGACTTCAAATCTGCGAATTCGATGCTCTAGAACTAGTCTTACTAAGGGTCAATATTACCAATGACTAAAAATACAGTGTACATCCTATCGAATGAGACGTCGTCAGAATACGATCATACACATGGCAACCTTAGACTGCACAACAGACATGACATCGAGGATCCGTAGCTTGTGCTCCGCCAACAAGCAAGACAACACGATCATATCTCTCGCCTCAGCCATCTCGGGTTTGATGGCGAGATACGCAGCATGGATCACATGATTTCCGTCCCCCATACGACTTTTCGAGAACCATGCCACAGTCTCGTCAGGATGGCTCGATTCGTGCAACTGCACGAGTGTGTTGGCTGTACTGTCAAAACGGAAGACGTGTCACAACGAACCATGAGTTGCCCCGAAAGATCTTTGTTCCATTCAAATCGTCTGCCGTACGCGTGAAATACAAGGGGTCTGTCAACACTTCAGATCGACTATCGATTCCGACCACGCAGACCACTTACAAGGCCGATAGTATGGGTGCTTCCAGCCAGCTGCCAAGATACATTGGCCCCGAACCTGGAAACCTAATTTGATCCCGTCGAAACTTTCTGTGCGTGATGGTGGCGAGCAATACATCTCCTGCGTAGACCGTGGTTGTGTAATCGTGCGTACCAACGGAGTAACTCGGTAGGCGGTTGCCGCGGATGCGCAATGTTGTATTCATCATGTCATCTCTGCCGAATATGAGAATGATGTTTTCATCCTGAGGAGCGGGGCTGCCAGCGTCGACCAGTGTGAGTTGGGAATTCGTAGGGTAGTCCATGGGGCAACCCAGACCACGGCGGGGATCTTATACACAGGGGTACTATTGCCGCCGGTTTGAAGTGGTCCAAGGGTGTGTGCATACCACAACAACTGTGCTTGAATACATATATGTTCTAGAATTCATAGGGTACTAGTCTGGTCACACTGCACCCGCATTGTTTGAGGATGCGGGTACGGGTAGACACGGACCCGTAAATCAGACGGTGTGCTGCAAACATCACGGTGACTCTGAAGACCGTGGGTACTGTATTCAGTTAGACCAAGAAAATGATGAAGTACTAGTACCAGTTGGGTCCTAGAGCCATAACTACAAGTTTCCCTCATCCTCTATGTCTACGTCTTCCCCCTGCGTTTCCGGTTCATAGTGATGGTCCAGAATCTAATTTCCACCCACCGAGATCAGCAACCGGGTCTTCCTCATCATTCAGTGCACCGGAGCAGGAGTTGATGTATCACCTGAATCCAAATCCGAGCACGTCAGGTCGATAGCATCAGCAATCCCAGAACATGAAGAGTGACCAACGCGCTGTTTTCAGTGGCGAGCTAAAGCCTTTGCCCCTTTGACGACAGCCTTTTTGATCGTTGTCACAGTGTCTGAGATGGATGACGAGATAGACTTTGAGGATGTGCGAGAATGAGATATCGCAGCATTATGGCAGACGGTTTTTGGGGGGAGTTTCAGTTTGATAACGGTCATTGCGAAACGTGAGTAGACTGACCGCTACCACACTAAATCCATTGAACGAAAGGCGGCTCCATGTTGGACTCTTTCTGAAGACCCTCTGTTCGAAAGTCGTAGTGGCTAAGCACAAAGAATAGCTGTGAGCCCTGGGGCGGATCTCCGAATAGTGCCGAGGAGCAGCCCGACACACGACGCCAACTCGTAAGACACCTCCAACCCGCGGTTAAATGGTACAGTGTACTGGCGCTGACAGCTCACGCACACCATACCCGTACCCTCAAAGCCCGTTTGCCAAAAACCGCGGCACCACCCGTACCCGTGCGATTCCCTAAGAATTCATAGCGAAGCGGGACAACAAGAGGCAAACCTGTGTTGTGCCTGACCTGTCATGAATAATGAGCCAATAAAGGCACATCGAAATGGCCGTCACCCTCATCAGCGCTTTCTGGAGGACCAGGTACAGAATATCGTGTCAGGTTTGAAGGGGGAATGAAAACATTACGGGGATGGATTCATGCGTTGCACCGTATAGATACAAGGTCGTAGGTCCGTAATGAATCAAGGTCCCAAAATATAGTAATATACAAGTATACAAGCGAATGGGGATAAAAGTCGTAGATAAGCTATACTTAACCGCACATGCCTTGGTCTATGACGGCGCCGCAACGCTTGCATTGCACTCGGCGGTCGAGAAGACAGAGGCCAATTCCGAGAGGGAACCACACTATAGCCGCCAAGACACCTAAAACAAGATGAGTCAGTGCACACTAACTCAGAGAGCAGCACTTGCCGAGGATACCAAACTTGGTGTGTGGTACGTGGCCACCCTGTTGAAGGCACAACATCTCGGGATGATCTGGGGGTAAGAGTGATGCCAAATGTTCCCCAGTGGCAGTATTCTGATAGTGGTAGACTCTGGGCTGAGGCATTACGGGGACTGATGCTACGTGGAGCGTTGCGACAGGTGGGGACGAGACGCCTGGATGCGCTGGCGTCTTGGATTGCTGCTTGTTAACTGAGCCAGGTGACAGCACATCTTTTCGTGCATCAGCTTTTATTCTACAGGACACGATGGACATCTACTCACTGTCGCTCGGACCCGGTTCAGGGAGATACTCGTAAGGGGGTGGGTTATCCGTGTAATTGACCTAGAGAATGCTATCAGCAGCGTCGCGGGTTACGAGGAGGAGCAATACGTACCATATTCGAGTTGGAGTCAATGATCATCTGAGGTAAAAGCCAAGGACAGAGAGGGAGCTGCGTACAGCGCAGACAGCAAGTCACGTGGCACAGCAACCGAGGATGATGTTTGTGTATGTGTGTTAGTGCCCCGATCATTCGCTGAATTCCCTTTTTTGGACAAGTTCTGAAAGGCAAGCACTCCAAATCTTTGCAAGTTGGTTTATTTTTTTTCTTGCTTTCCGCTCAGTCCCCCCGAGATCGTTTAGACGGAAAGTTTCGACATGGATGACCCCTCTTCAAACCATATATCACCAGATTCCATGACCTCTAGAGACTAGTTCGCTTATACCCGTGCTTCCTCCGTCAGATTCTGATGTCTACCTCTTTTCTTCTCCCAGCTATGCCGATTCTTATGCGCATTTTGGTGCGAGATTGTCCAATGAATATGTGTTCTATGCATCTTATGCGCTGCATCTCATTGGACAGGAATTCACGAAGAGATGCTAAAGGACTCAGTCCGGACTGGCTCATATCGTGCAGCCATCGTGAATAATGGACACCTGTTCAAAGGAAAGACCGTGCTCGATGTTGGATGTGGCACCGGTATCCTCAGTATGTTCGCTGCCAAGGCTGGCGCAGCTCACGTTGTTGGTGTAAGCAATTTTGCCGATGCTGTGGCGAGAGCAACCTGATCACAAGCCGACTGTTAGATCGACATGTCAAACATCATTGATCAAGCACAAAACATCATAGAGGTTAATGGTTTCAAAGACAGTCCGTACCTTCTTACGCTCGTACTTGATTGCACGTCACTCAAGTCGATGTTTGTGATCAGCCATTACCCTTGTCAAGGGCAAACTCGAAGACGTCGAGTTACCGATAACGCAGTTTGACATCATCATCTCTGAGTGGATGGGTTATTTCCTACTCTACGAGTCCATGCTCGATACGGTCCTGCTAGCTCGAGACAAGTATTTGAAGCCTGGTGGACACATGTTCCCCGACAACGCAAGGATGTATTTGGCCGCAATCGAAGACCAAGATTACAAGGAGGAGAAAATCAACTGTAAGATGCCATGTCAATGCTGTCTATTCTATTTTAACCACTCGTGCTAGTTTGGGACAATGTCTACGGGTTTGACTACTCCTGCATCAAGGACATCGCACTGCGGGAGCCGCTGGTTGACACCGTTGAACTCAAATCAGTGGTCACTGATCCATATATGTTGAAGGTCGGTGAACTTCTCTCTCAACCCCGTTGATGCTGACACTTAGCAGCATATCAACTTGCTTACTGCCAAAAAAGAAGACCTGACTTTCACTGCGCCATTCACGCTCACTGCGACTCGGAACGACTGTATACCGCATTATTTATTTATTTATTTTCTCTCATCTAACTATTAATTTTCAGACATTCACGCATTTCTCTCGTGGTTCGACATAACATTTGACTGCACACATAAGAAGACCCAATTCTCGACAGGACCCCATGCACAATACACGCATTGGAAGTGAGTGACCCATCCTTGCGCTTCCGAGTCCGGTGTTCACCCCACTCACATGCTACATCAAGACAAACCGTGTTCTACACGCCTTCCACGATCACAATTTCCGAGGGCGATAAAATAAACGGCGTCGTCTCCTGTGCGCCTAATGCGCGGAATAATCGGGATCTGGACATCACCATTGAGTATACCGCAGGCGGAGAAGCTACAAAAGTAGATTATAAAATGTGCGTATTTCCTTCCTGCGTTACCCTACCTGGGACACCGAGTCAATATGTAAACGCTGACCGGTTGTCAGGTCGTAATGGATTCCATTTCTTGTATCCACTGTGCAAACTGTATACCTCCGTTCATACCCACCATTTTGTCCCTGCATCTTTACCCTCATGTCACTTGGGGTTGACGGAAACGCAGGTACTAGACAACTGATTCTATTGATACTGCAACAGCATGCATGCACGAGGATATTAGTCATCGCATAGCACTCTGTAATTGTTCTGGAGTATCATTCAAAATTCAACTGCCTTCCGTTCGATAAGAGAGCGACTTGGAAGGTTCAGTCGAGAAACACAATAGGATGTACATTGCATACACGAAATTTATACCGTCCCTCTTACTGCCGATCATAATTTGAACGTATTCGCCACCCAGCGATCAAGCGCGTCGTTGTATTCCTCCGGCTTCTCCAACTGTGGCCAGTGCCCTACATCGAACTCTACGATCGTTAGACCACCTTTGGCGTACTTTTCGATCTCCATAATGGCAAATTCGCGGAAGCAAACGTAATCGTATTTCGCCACTGCCATGAAAGCCGGCTTCTTGATTTTGATATCATCTTCAGATACCGCTTCATTGCAAATTACTCAGGATTCGGCATCGGAAGCAGAATGAGCTGTAGGACGTACTTGCTTTGATACCATCGTTAACACCGTGTAGGTTGCTCCTGTACCAGTTGAGAGGGCTGTTTAGCCCACCTCGAAGAAGGGATGTTTTGATATGCTCATAGTGCTTCATCAGGGTGCTTCAGCACTTGTCTCAAGCCTCATCAACACGATGGTGTAGACACGTACTTCGGGAGTCAGGTATGGTGCTCTTGTAAGCCTCTTTTTCTGTCTGATGAACAGCTCTAACTCTCCAGGCAGGTTCATATACGTCTTCCATATTCCGGGATCAGCGGGATAAAATATGTCAAGAAATGAGTCGATCTGTTTTTCACGCGCGAGGGGGTGAGTAAGTTGGGGGGAAAAGCACACACGCGAGTCTCTGCTGGAAAACTTACGTTCGCCTCGATCAGCCTGGCAGCGTCCCCCCTCCCGAGGAACGTCCAGTACCCCATCAACGGGCGGCCATACCTTTGCCTCTGAAACTCGAGGATGAGATCGAGTGGCGGGAAGACAGAGGGCGGGTAGTAGGTGACCGTGGTGAACACGAAACCGAGGAACCTGTTAGAGTGCTTTACAGAGAGGATGCTGGCGATGCCTGAGCCCCTATTTCCGTTTTTATTACGTCAGCGCGATCACGCAAATGAGTCAGGTGGTTCAACATGCCAGTCGTGTCCAACCGCTATGACATTCTGGACACCCTCCTCGTCAAGGATGTCCAGCAAGTCCTGTCCTATTGCGGTGTGCAAAAAGTCGGCAGGGTTAGTGGACTTGGGTTCCGTTCGTCCGTATCCGAGAAGGTCGGGAACGACCAATCCATATCCCTTTGGCTGGAAATAATTGATCTGGTGGTACCAGTCATATGACATTGATGGGAATCCATGGATGAACAGGAGAGTGGGTTTTCCGGGGATTGCCTGGGAGAAGAGATAGTGATACACGAAGTTCCTGTTGGTTTTCTTGAATTTCGATTCTACCTTGTCCATGACGACGGCTGGTGCGACGAGAGTGATAACGGGGGATGTTTTATATACCTTGTGTGTCCGATCGCATGCCAGTTTGATGTCAGTTTAAATCCCGTGGCATCAAACGTGTCCCGATCTGCACCCACTCGCACTGCCCGGGCTGCTAATTTGGATCGTATTCTGGTATCCGATCGCATGCAGTGTGGTGCAAATTGGCATTTGATAGTCACAAGGAATCGTTGAGCCACGTTCAAGGGTCACCGGTCAAACATCCGGTCTCCCAAGAAAACCAGGAGGCAGGTGCCAAGTCAACAACGCCATTGAAAGAAGGAAATATTGTACTTAGCGTGCCATCGGGGTGAATCTGCATCGCTGCCTTGTGGAGAAGGGGGGGGGGGTTCAAACAGGTACAAATGGCTTTCACGTTGAGCGCCGACGAGCATACAGTACTTGCTACAGTCATATGTAAACCATGCGTGTTCCAGCTACTGAGAAAGGGATTGATCCTTCATATGACAAACGCTCGTGTTCCACAATCGAGGAAATGCACTCGCCTGGTCTGCACCAGGGCCACTTCCGAGACAATCCTCTAACCCGGGATGACTATATCATCGCCTGTTTTTCGTAACCGATCGTAACTCCGCAAACCTGAACCTGGAAAACGTGAGAGCGTGACATCATAGGCAGAGAGCGCGAGCAGAAATCAAAGATGTCGCATAGCTAGTTCTTTGATTGCACTTGAAGAGGTCCGGGGGACAATTCGGCACGGAAAGGGTTTAGGTCGTCTGTCGGTCGCTGGATTATGAATGAGGCCCATGAAGCGAAAAAAACAGGCACGCACGAAATCGCCCCAGAAGTGAACTGAGGCGAGAAATCAATCTCGTCCCCACTGTCGTCTTGCGCTTTCAAAAAATCAAAGGTCGCGAGCATCGAGGTAATAGCAATCCACATAGACGCATTGGCAACATGTCGTCCAGGGCAGATCCTGAGGTAACTGTCGATTCAGATCATGTGCAAAGAAATTCTGTGTCTACCTTCGCCCGAAACCGAAGGCAAATGAGCAGTCATCCTCGGTGAGTGTACCATCTTCCTTAAGGAATCGTTCCGGGTTGAACTCGAATGGTTCAGGATAGCTTTCCTCGTTGTGAGCAAGTCCCCTGCAAAGTGGTCAGAGGCTCAATCACGCACACACAAATCTGAACCCACCACACATTGACCAATACCGTGGTTCCTGTACCAAGTGATTAGCATCAGTGAAGGAGCAATTTATGTACATCCGAGAACAGACCCTTTGGGATGTATGAGCCTTCATACACATCTTTGGAAGTAGTTGCACGAGGCACTACTTTGCGAGGGCACAATGGTTAGAATGGACCAAAAGGGAATGCTACAACTCACCCAACGGACTAACAGGATGCCACCTTAAGGTCTCCCGCAGGACGGCCTCGACGAAAGGTAGAGATGGTCTATCGCTGAAACCCGGTAACCGGTCAGAGCCGACCACAGCATCTATCTCCTTTTGTGCTCTTCTCTGGGCCTCAGGAAATAAAACCATAGCGAGGAGAAACACATCCAAGCCACCTGACGTCTATATTGTAGTTATCAGATGTTTCGCCAAAGACTATCATCAACAAAATCGCACAGTTTCCGATGCAGCTGTATTGAATATGAGCCAACATAGGGTCATATACTCTCCACGGATGCTTACCGCCATAAGCAACCGAAGAAGTGTTCCTGATGGCAAGAGTTACTTCTGGAAAGTTTCCGTTGTCCTCATTTCTCCTGACAGCATCGCTAATCATCGAAGGTGTACCCGTCCCAGATGCCTCAGGAGGTTTCAAAAAGCTATTCAGTTGGGAGACGATAAAAAATGCGTACCATTTGTTCTAACGCCATTCCAAAAAGAACTTTCCGAAACCCAGTCGCGTAGTACTTTGCCTCTGCCGCTTCCGCTTTGAATGAGCCCGGCATCCATGTAGGTAATTTCAGGACTTGAAGGAGGTTCAGTCAGAGAATGACCCATGCTGATGCGATGAGACCTACGGAATGGAAATAATCCAAGCAGGGCAGCTCTCTTTGAATCGGCGGCTTTGGTAATTGCCTTCATACCCTGCTCAGCATACCGAACATAGGGATCGTTTATCGGGGCCGCGTTATATCCGTACACAATTGACATGATAATCGATGTAGAATAGCTAGATTGGACGATGTCTCAGCGATGAACTCACAAACGACAACGGGACAAACGTGTGGAGATGTATAGAGAAACGCCGTGGATCTTCGACAAGATTGATGATCAACTGACGAGCCTTTGCGCACTGCATCGGTCTATACTTCATAGCAGCTTCGGCGTTCAATGCTTGATGGTAAATGCGGCGGTGGAGACGCCATGTGTCCCCATAGGGCATGAGGATGGTACCATCTGCAATCCCGTATCTAGATGGGTCGATGTGTGAAGAGGCAGTGGGAAAGAGAAAAAAAAGAAGCCCACGGTTCCGTCGTTGCGAACTTTGGCCGATCCGAGTAGATATGTGACCGAAGGTCGAGCAGGTCACGAGCTACTTTTGCGGAGTTTATCACGAGCACATCCATATTGAAAATCCGTGTGTAGATGAGGTCGCCTGGATTGGATTAGGCTTGCGAAACGACACTGAACATGGCACCCACCGAATAATTTACGCCATCGAAAGTAAGTGAACCATGGCTTGGACGCATCAATGCTCAACACCGCTCCCAACAGGGGAAAACCTTTGGGTCCTGGTGGGAGGGGGAGGTTGCTAGGGTGTCTGGACCCTCTGCGTTTAACGATGTATAGTGCGACGAGCAGCACAAAAAATACACCACGGAGCGCTACCGCCATAGTCGTGAGGATGTTCAGAAGTCAGGAACAAGTGACAGAGAGCGCCCGAAGAATGACCGTCAAACGGGCAGTAGCCCACGCTCATCAAGAATTGAGGGCAAGCAATGGGCGGTGCGGCGAGAAAGTGCTGGGGCTCGGACAGAGACGCTTTCAGCACTTGTTACGCAAGGAATTTCCATACTGTGTCGTTTCCTTCATTTGGAAGCTGAAGCCGTACTAACGCTGCGAATTGTATGTCACCCTTACGGCGTGTTGTGTGAAGAGAACGCAGGGGCTGCCGATGATTGAGAGGTCAGAAGTTGCTCCTGGCCGGAACGACGCCTTGAGTCGGCAAATATTGTTACGCACGGACTTCTTTGCTACACACATGCAGCGGAACCACAAATACACAGGCTAACGCGCACCAAAGGGTAACCCATTCATTCGATCCAAAATACCATACTCCCTATTCAAACGAACTAAATGAGGAAGACAGAAAACATCTCGAGAGCTGCCGTGACGATGTGCACACTAACGCATCTTTCCAGCTGTTCACAGGTCAATTGTGGTTGATGCACATCGTAAGTACCACAGCGCAATGTGATCGGTCTGGTCCGGATGATCTGAGCATCTCTCAATGAGGTTCTTTCGAACGTTTTACCACTCGTTGGCGCGGGTCTTTCAGACGTATTTTAACACCAAAGGAAACCCATTCATTCGATCCAAATACCATAACCCCTATTCATACAAACTAAACATTTCGAGAGCCGTCGTGACGAACTGGGCACCGCTGCATATTCCGGCTGTTTACCCGTTGATGTTGATGGGAGAGCAGCCGACGTTGACCAACCCGTTCTATGTGCGCAGAGGAGAATGATCAGCATCGCTCGCGCACCCAGAAAACAAGGTCAACTCACGAAGGTATTGCCAGTGCAGCAGACAGGTTGCTGGGTGCACGTAGCACCCGTGCCCGTACCGATCGGGGAGCAGTTGAGCCCGAAGAGACCCTAGGTACTGGGAAGGACGATCTCGAGTTCTGCGAAGAGCTCGATAATCGTGTAGTCACTTTGCTAGAGTGTGGGCCATCGTTAGCGCAAAGCGCGAAAGCGCGAGGAGCAGTTAAATCTCACAGAGTAAGTACTGTCGCAGCATTGCATCGAGCCGGTGTTGCATTGGAAGGTGCCGCTGTTACGGACTTCGAGCTCGCTGGGCGCAGCAGCGACGACTACAGCGAGAGCAGCGATGGGAAGAAGGGCAGAGACACGGACGTACATCTTTCTAGCGGTGGGTGAGTTGGGTTGTTCGAGAGGCGATTAGATACTGTTTTGCTGGTGATGAGCGGTTCTGCAACTTACGTTTTATACAGAGAGGGCGGGGGACTCTTCCCTCCCTTCCATTGCACCCCGCTGCACATACTGGCCCTTTCGCCCAGCATGCCTGCCGGTGCGACGAGGTCTGGCGTACCCACTCGTTATTTCGTCACAGCAATGTAATAAGGGGGAAGAAAACGGTCAGGTGCCTCGTGAAGTGTCGAGATTTACCGGTGTCGTTCTTGGCCGAGGATACCATATGACCACTGCTGATTGGTGCTCAGACTAACGAAAATGAATTGAATATAGTGAGGAGGATTGGTTGGGCCCCGTTCCCCCCGCAGGATCTCGGGGGGGGGGGAAGGTCCAGTCATCCATCGGGGGGGAATTACTAGTGAAACATCAGTGCCTGGGTTTGTATACTGGATTATGCAGGAACACAGGTACCGCGGAATATTATGATTATTACAAAATATATTTTGTATCATGGCCAGCACTGCTGGGCGAGACAATGATCAGAATGCAAGGTACGTGAATACAAGCAATTGGTGGAGGTACATACGGCCACCAACTTGAATGACAGCTCATGGAACGCAATATACACGCGTATCACGTGCATCCCGATGGACTGGTCCTAAGGTGGCCCACAACTGCATAAACTAACATGCAAACGACCGTCTCAACTCTTGAGAACCTTGTTCTATCCCTTGGCATCTGGCAATGATGGTTGAGTATGGCTATGCAAATACCACGTTCATGCCGGGGTAGTCGGTGCGCAGACAGTGAGAGATGCTGCCAAAATGGGTAGGACCCTCGAGCCTTGAGGCCATTATGCGGCCAACATAGTCATGGAAGGGACGTACCCCAATATGATGTACCTTGTGATAGGTACAACACTGGTCGGTGATAGGCTTCACCGCCAAGACCTTGGAGACGAGATCAAGGTCGAGGTTACTTCTCCGAGGATAGGGGCGAGGCCCACGAATTTCTGGGGAGAAGGGAAATAACAGAATCCTGAGATTCAGGACATCCACTGATGGACGACGACACGTACGCTTCGTGCTTACTGTGACACGCTCGCGATCCGAGATATTTTGTCTTTTGAACTTTATCGTCCCGCTGGCAGTGAGAACTCCCTCCACAGAACATGTTATCAGGTACTTTCTCTCGCAATGAGCCGAACTTGCATGATATACCGAATGATGAACCAAAGTCGCGTTGAAGAAAGGACCTGGTGAGAGTTTACGAGTCTATCAAGGTCTATGCTCGCCTTCACATTTCGAATACGTAGCAAGCTTACTGGTCAAAGATAGAGCGAAAGCGGCTCGGAAATGAAGTTCGAAAGCTCCTGGGTCGACGTCAAGCCTGCTGCATGAATTTGGCGGAGAAAAGCTGCGTGTGAAGATCCTTTTTAACCGGGACGCGCACCATTATCTCGTCCCCACTGAATGTTTAATCGTTTAAATCTGACGAAGGTGTGAGTTCATTGTAGAAGTGTCGGGGATCGATCCGGAGGTTGTGGGATAGTACGTTAGGAGAATACCGAATTTAGTATCTAAGATGCTTCACCTATGTTTCCTGAGGTCTGTCAGGTTATCGATTCAAATTCTCGCAGGGAAACAGCAGCCAGAAACAGAGGCATAAAGCTGAGGTTACTGACGGGGTTTTCCAGGATATGCCCAAGTCCACCGATCCTTTTGGAAAGGGTGTATAGTTTTCGTAAGTTGACGTTCTGGAAGTCTTGTGAGGAAGTTTGTCTTTCAAGATGGACCGAGTACGCTAACTTTCTTCGGACCAAGGTACTTTCCTTTCGCAGTAGAACGTGGTGCGAACTGGATTCGAGTCCCTCACCTTCTGCTGCGACCTTCTGCTCCGCCGCTTGCCGGCATTCTTGATATGAACGTCAATATGAAAGATGGTTTCGGCTCCTAAAGACACTTACGCAGCCTTGCGATAGTGTTTTTAAGCTTGGACGTAGTCGAACTCGGTGTGCTACCCGTCCGCTTCATGGTGCTGACCTCATTACTGTCGGGCATATGTGCACCGATAGGACGCCATCTTGAGCTCTCCTGTATAACAGCTTCGACGAAAGGTAGAGAGGATATATCACTGAAACTCGGGAGCCAGTAAGTAACCACTAGGGCGTCTATCTCATTCTGAGTTGTTCTTTGGGCTTCAGGGAACAAAACCATATCAAGGACGAACAACTCTAAGATAAGCGCGGCCTATATCATTCGCGCTAGGTAGCGCCTCATGAGGAAACATTCAAAGCAATAATCATATAGTTTCTGATACGGCTGCACTGAAATGTGAGCTATGTAATGTAAACATCTGTGGACTTGCCGTCATACGCAACCACAGAAGTATTTTTAATGCCATCGATTACTTCCGGCAGGTTGTCGTTTCTTTCATTTCTCCTGATAGCATCGTTGACCATTGAAGGGGTATCCGTTCCAAATGTCTCAAGAAGCTATCCAGTTGGAAGACAGCAAGTGATGCGCACCATTTCCTCCGATGCCATACCGCAGAGAACTTTACGAAACCCATCAACGTATTACATTTGCCTCGGCCGTTCCTGCCTTGAAAGAACCGGGTGTTCACATAGGTAATTTTGGTACTAGGATGACAACAGTGATTGGCAAGTCACTCCTTCCGCAACGAGACCCACGGAATGGAAATATCCCGACTAGTGCAGCTGTCTTTGGATTGGCAACTTTGGTAACTGCCTTCATACCATTCCCAGCAAACTCAACGAAGGGATCGTTTAGTGGCGCCATATTGTACCCATACACAATCGACATGATAATTGAAATATTGACATAGCATAGTTGTCGCGACAGAGCAAGAACGGTACGTTTCAATTGTTGCAAGCTTAGGCCAGTCCGAGTAAATGTTTGACTGGAGTTCGAGCAGGTCGTGAACCGCCCTCGCGGAATTTATAACAAGGACGTCCATGTTAACATGATGCTCACCGATGAAAATAAGAAAACCAAAGCTTGGAGGAGTCGATGCTGAGTACTGCTCCCAGTAGTGGGAGCCCCTCGGGACCTAGAGGGAGGTGAAGATCACTAGGATGTCCGGACCTACTGCGCTTGACAATGTATCATAAGCGTCAGAAGTAGCACAAACAGTATGCTGCGCAACGCTACTGCCATTTCCGAGGGAAAACAAGGAAGAGTCCGTGCCTAGGTTAACGTCGCCGCTTCAAGTTCAGGCTGTAGATCGAATGACAAGCCCACTCGGAAATTACCGGATGATAATGTTCAAGCAGTCGCTGTCTCGTTCAGAGGGCAGAATCGAAAGAATTGACCCAAGAGGTCTCTGTAAGAGGTGGACCGCCTCCACCCGAATGTATAGGAGGGTATCTATAGTACTTACTGTAACTACTCAGGGGAAGAATACTTGGGGAATGAATGAATGAAATTTATTTGGCTGAGCCGGTGAAGGCCGAGTGGCACGTGATCACTGGATCATTGTGTTATATAAAGATTCCTAGAATGGCAAGTATTATTGTTATGAAGAACAATGAAACCGTTACGCAACATAAAGACAATGATCCGAGAATATAAAGGCAGGGATAGATATCCCCTTCTTATTGGGTCGCTTCTTGTCCTTCCTTCTCCGTCTACGAACCCATTTTTTCTTCTTGACGTCGCAGGCCGACCCAAATGTTTCCTCCTCCAAGGCTCGTAACTCCGCCACCACGCTACGACGCTCATTCAAACTTACGAACCTCTTCAACGTCGCTCAAACCATACCTCCAACTTCCTCATATTCTCTCTCTCACATGGCTCGCCTATCCCATTCTTTCCTTGTTGTTCGTCATCTTCAGGCTACAGCTCTCCTCGGATGAAGCACAATCATCGGTCGCCAATGCAAAGGATGACCTTCTCACAGCTTGTCAGGCTGCTGAACAGGCTGCAACTGCCGCTGCCAGTATGCCACGCTATCTGGCCGTCGCCACCAACCAGCAGTTCGCAGATGCAGTCAATGGAACTATGAACGGTGCTCGTGAAGCTCTCGTCTTGGCATTGACTTGTATGGAGGCGATCATCAACTTCCTCATCAGTATCTACCGTTCCACATTCCTCTGCTTTCTGGAGCTTGTTGTCGTTGGTGGTTTGGATCTTCTCATTAGCGCAGTTCAAGAAGTACGTCTTCAAGTTCTGCCGTTACCAACTTTTAACTCACAAGTCTTTTTAGATCACCTCCTTCTTGCAAAGCACTTTGAACAGCATTGTCTCAGGTCTCCAGAACGATGCTACTTCTCTCAACTCCGCCATCCAGAGTGCCGTGAATACCGTAAACTCGATCAATCCCTTCGGGAATATCCAAGCGCCACAATTCAATGTCTCCAGTCTTGATGCGCTCTCGAACATCACCATCCCCACAGATTTCGAGACCACTTTGATCCAACTCAATAACTCGTTGCCCACTGTATCATCCATCGAGAATACTATTCAGGATCTGTAAGTTGCTACCCATCCCCATCGGCGAATGCTCACTTACGTCTTTCAGAGTGGACACGCCGTTCGAGGCTGTCAAGGCTGACATCAACAATACATTCATCGGCCTTACCCTCGATCCTACGCTACTTCCCGTGCCAGCACAAAACAGCGTTTCTTTCTGCAGCAGTCTGGATACTTCCTCTATCGACAATCTCGGGAATGATCTCCTCCAGATCACGAAGATCGGGACAATCATTTTGATCGCAGTCCTCTTCCTGCTCCTCGCTGGTCATTTCGTCTTTGAGTGGTGCAAGTGGCGTTGTCTTATGTTCCATCTGCAGTTTACGCGTGAGGCCTGGATGTCCGATCCAACGATTCATCATACAACTTCTTCCGAGACTACACCGTCTGTGACGCTCACCGATCACAATCTCCTCATGCTTCAAACTGACGCACAACATCCGCTCCTTACCCGCATCGCTTATGTGCTAGCTACTCGGCTACACTTCACGCCTTCTCAACACATCCACCTTCGCTGGTTCCTCCACTATATCTTTCACCCTCCCGCACTTGCCTGTTTTCTCATTGGCTTTTTTGGCTTACTCTCCGTCCAAATTCAACTCATTGTGGTTGGACCTCTTGAAGCCCAGTATGCCGCTCAAGCTGCCGCGAGTGTGCAAGACCTTTCGAATACAATTGCGACGCAGATGAATAACAGCATGTACAACCAGTCCGCAGCGTACGCCAGCGGAATCAACACCAAGGTCCAGACTGTTCAGTCCACGATCAACAACGGCCTCTTCGGCTGGGTGAATGGTACCACCACCACGCTCAATAGCACACTCAACAACTTCTATACCGATGTTCAAAATCTCGTAGGTACCGTCTTCAACGGAACGATTCTGGAAACGCCGACGCAGGATTTCATCAAGTGCTTGATTGGTTCTAAAGTCGACGCTATCGAACAGGCACTCACTTTCTTGAACCAAAACCTCAATGTCAATCTTCCCCAGGTCAATGAGACTGTCCTTGTCCTCTCACCTACCAACGTCGATGAAATCACACAACCCATTGCCACTGCTGCCGTTGGTGGTAGTTCGAGCAACTCTCAAGGTCTCATCGGCAGGCTGGTGGCGACGTACGTCAACTCATTGAAGAAAGAACGATTGATGTTTGGTATTTTCATGGGTTTATGGGGGTTAGTTGTGTTGATGGGCCTCGCCATCGTGTTTTGGCATTCATATGCCAAGAACTGGGTAGATGCGTACAAGAAGCGGAAATGGCAGAAAGAGCAGCGAGACGGCCTCGAGGGATTCGTCATGCCATACAGAGACGGGGCACCCGCGCCTCATGTAGGGGATACCGAGAAAGGCCCAAGTATACCTGATCCTCCCCTGCGCTCATTTACGCCGCTTCCTGAGGTCTGTTCCCCCTTCAGCATCAACCTTTTCCGTCGGTCAAACCAGCCTCCTCCCCCACGCAATCATCCTCTCAAGTCACTGGACCCTACGTTCGAGAAGAGCTGGGATAGTTTCCTCCACGAGGGTGCGAATAATAAGCAACCTGAGACGTCTGGGCTCCGGCGTGTTGTCAGCCGTCCGATGAAGCTCATGAATTTTGGCAAGAAGAAGGGTGACGAAAAGGTGTTGGAAACCTCTGAAGGAGACCGTTCAGAGAGCAAGCCAAAGTCCGTCTGGTTCAAGCCAGTGACTGGGTTGTTCACGAAGAAGGATAATGTTCAACCTGTTTCGGAGTTTGTGGTCAACAGGCCTGCCTCAGGCTCTCGTCCTCATCCACGGTTGACGATCTCGGTTGAACAAGCCTCGACAGCTACGCCGAGAGACTTGCCGAAAATTGATAGTACACCTTCGCCTGTGCGTGAAGAGCATCCATCGGCCTGTTCGGTTTCGCCAGTACCTCCCACACTTCCTTGGATCAGAAACATCCCGCCGAAAAAAGCCATCCCTCTCACCATTCCCCCGCCACCTCCTGGCCGCCCCCGGAACATTAATGTTCCTATGGACGTCGGTTCTACTCCTCCAGACCAGGGTCCCTTAGCCATGCCGCTCCATAACGCCTTTGAGGAACGTCCAGCGTCACAGAAACCCGTCCATCTCGCGCTCTATCCTACGTTCCTCGCTTCTCTCTCTGATGCCCCCTCTTCACCCGAGAGACATAAGCGTTCGTCAATCGTTCCCGTGCAAGTCACCCCACCGCTAGCGGCTCCCACCAGTCGACATGAGTCCACCAGGTCAACCTCACGACTTCTTACGAATATGCATGTAGAATCTCCAGGCGAGCCGGTTGATCCGTTTGCTACGCCCTTTGATGACGATGCTGGCATTGTTAGCCCTGCAAAGACGCAGAGGATCACGAATCCATTTGCTGGCTTTGCCTTGTAATTCTTGTAATGTTCGGTGCGCGCCATGGTCGTCACCTCCATCAGTTTCAACATCAGGACAACTCACTTACTTTATCACTGACGCTAATCACTATTGTTCACTACATGATATATTTGTTACCTTGCTCATTCACACGCACGCACACATACACACCCCTCCAAGCACTCGACAACTGATGTATCTATATACTATAGTGGATAGTCCATTTGTTCTGCTTACACATACTTCCGCTGGTAGTCGAATGGCAGATGCTACTCAGCGCAAATCCAATGTGTTCATCGTTCGCTATGATCCCAGAACTTGACGTGCTCGTCAGTCAGTCCTACCAGCACTATATTATGTAATAGCGACTCCCAACGTTGTGAAATTCGGAGCTTGAGAGAGTTTACATGGTACATACATAACGTTGGAACATTCACATCCGAGTCCCAGCTAGAAGCTCAGCGAGCCAACAAATGCTCTGAAATAATCTGATCAACTCTCGGGTCGATCTTTCCCAGAATCTCAACAGTCTCCGCCTTCAGGCAAGCAGTAAAGAATGCGCGTCAGCCAAACCCGCTCCACAAAGTCAGCCAAACCGAAGATGCACTCACCCACAAACGTCTTGAGATCTCCTTTCCCTCTTCACTCAAAACATAGTCACTCTCCTCAGCGACCTCACAACAGGACACGTATCGTCCGTGCCTATCTCTCTCGCCTGGTCCCACGGCGGGATGCACGAGCGTGCGGCTCCCCATCTCAGTCGTGCGCGCCAACAGCACCTTCATCACACGGACGGTAACCTTTATGACCGGATTGCTCTCGATCGAGCGGGTGAGGCGGGAATGACAAAACCCGGGGTTGATCGCCGAGACAGAGACGGGCGTCGGGTTCGGCAACCGAGAGGCGAGTTCGCGGACGAACATAACTTCCAGCACTGGCGTTATGTTTTGGACAAGGTTACCATCATGACCATGCGTCTACGAAGTTTCACTCACGCTTCGAGAGTTCGTAGCGCTTTCTCATCACACTACGCGAGTAGATCAGGGCTGGGTTTCATGCGTGGTCGTGGTACCGGGTACTTACGAAGCAGTGCAATATTCCTCGTCGTTCAGCTTCCCGAGGATGCTGGGCCAACTGGTGGCGCCTTTGAGCTTGCTGGCCAGGAAATGGACTTCGCTCGAAACGATGACAAGTCTCGAAGCATTGGATGGGGTCGTTGATTTGATGAGATGAGGGAGCATCAAAATGCTAAGCAGAACCGTCGATAGATAGTTCACTTGCAGTCTAACAAATGAACAATGAGTCAACAGGGGGGTATCGTACTGCGTGTATGCTCGGGACGAACGTGGTCTCCCATCCGTCTTGCGTCTTCGCGTAGGTCATGGTCGATATGGCTGCATTGGCAATAAGAGCGTTCATCGGGAAGCCCTCCAATTCGACCCTGTCAGCAAACTTGCGAACAGAGTCGAAAGAACCCAGCTCGAGTGGCCAGGCCTGGACGTCATCGATCGTGCAACGCTGTTCGATATCTGTGGCGAAGACTGCGAGTCAACGATGATGTAGAGAACGAAGAAATTCTCGTACCTTGCTTGGCTTGCTTGCCCTTGGCCTCGTCGCGGGCCGTCAGAAGGAGTCGCTTAGGTCTGAGTTTTGCAAGATGAACGGCTGCTTCGAAGCCGAGGCCAACATTTGCGCCGGTGACGACTATCGACTTGTCGCTGATATCAGCGTTGGGGGTGGGGATCGTCGTCCACTGCCCGCGAAGAAAGGAGAGGATGGTGAACTTGCCCATGACGACTCCTGTGGCGTTCGGGTGACGCTGGAGGGGTGTGAAGGAGTGAGAGCACTGCACCAGTTCAAAAACAGCAAAAACAAGGTTTTCCCGTACTTGAATGGTGCGGGACAATGAAAACCAATCGTGTGCGCTGTCGGGTTCAACGAGAACGATGGAAAATGGTTCCGTGTCTTATAAGTGTATCATCATTAAAAGCTTCCAATGATCCGGTGGCAACCACATGGCAGGATGCGTGAGTATGACATTGAGAGTCCATGGAACATAATACAGCAACTGGTGATCCAGAGACTGCGGCCCAACACCATCGCGACGACTGTAATTATCAGCAAGCCGAACCCAGAGAGTTGTCGTAACCGTGTAACCATAGTATCCGTTGAGGGCGCCTGTCCAACTCGACGTACTCATCTCGAGTAAAATGGTGGATATTCTTCGATAACCGGCTATGGTCGACGTCTGATAGTTTTACGCCAGTCCACAGTGCATGTCGGAGAGCACCGGCCGAAGCAACGTCAGGTCTCCATCGTGTCGGGTTCAAACATTACAAGTAGGGACCCTGGATATGGGCATGAGCACCAGTTCCAGGTCCCGTTCATGCGTCCGCGCCAAGCGCACTCCTCCATAAAGGTCCACCGACGTCTCCGAGAGCCCTCTCTATCTCGGCCTGCTCCAAATTAAGGATAACCTTCCGCTCGCTTGCCGGTTTTCGTGCCGCCGTAAACCCATCTTCCATGAGCATCGCCCGCGATGCAAGGAGCGAGTCCAAGACGAAGGTGAGCTCGCCGAGCGTGGGCACACGACTGGACACCCCTTCCCCGAGGGTTTCCACATAGATCAGGTGCTGGCGTTCAACCTGTCGAACAACACAAAGGTCACGTCGCGAAGTGATAGGTCCGAAAAACTCACCTCCCCCCATTCGATTTCTTCTACACCCTCCCTCTTCATACACTTTACCAGCGCAGCTAGCATAATTCTTTCGTGTAGACTCAGCTCCTTCAAGAATGCGGCCGTTGGGCTATTTTGCATCACTTTAATGACCTCCTTCACGTCTTCCGTACCCGCAGCCTTTCCCTTTGGATGTAAAAGCTCGACGGCCCGTCTGCAGATGTCCAAAACGCGGCGAGCGTCACCAGAAATAGAGGACACTTTCATGGAGGCAAACTTGACGCCATCAGCAGTAATGACATCGTGTTGGTGTTGAGACGGAAGATTTTCTTTGGCAGCGAGAAGACGTGCGTGTACGATTTCCTGGAGTTGGGGGGTCGTATATGGCTGGAAATTTATTCGGGTCATACCTTTAGATCATGGTTAAACCATGTCGGAAGATCGTCACCATTGTTCTCTTACCCAGTCGACTGCGAACACGTCCGCTCATAACCCTCTCTGGAAGGTCCATTGTATTCGCGACCGCAAGGACGACGAGCTTTGACCCAGCTAATGTTGGCCAATTAAAAAAGTTATAGACGACGTCTTGTTTTGTCGTGACCAGCTGGTCCAGTTCGTCCATTAATACAACACTGGCGGTAGATCGTTAGTCACTAACACCATCAATTGAAAATCACAACCAACCATGCATGACCACCGGGACCCGCTCTAACACCAGCACTGAAGTGGTTGCTGAGCCGTTTTAGAGCTTCCTTCGAACTGACTTTGAGATGACCCTCCGTGGAGACATCGTGACCAGAGATCGTTTCCCAAAGGAGGTTGTAGGCTGCCGACGGCTCGGGAATTCTGAGCCCGTTAATCTCGACGTATGTGAATGGGATCGTTTCCTGCACAGGACTATAAGCGACAGCCACTTATGGATGATCCGGGACGCACCCCATTCTCTGCCATGCGCTTAAGTTCGCGTACAACGGCATGTACAGTAGCTGTTTTTCCAGTTCCAGGCACTCCTGAAATATCTAAGAGAGCCAACAGTCAGAAGCCCTCAGAACAGGGACAGAGATACCTACAGATACATCCTCCGCTCCCTTCCTCGAGAAGTTCTTCTACCGTACGCAAAACACGGCCGTATTCTTCCCCTCGGCAAGGTAGAATGTCTGGGCGTGCAGCTACATGTAGAACATGCATGGCTCTCAACCACGCGTCTTGAGGCAACTTCTGTAGCTGCTTATAATGTTCTCGTGTCAGGTCTGGAGGTGGGACGCGCACGACTGCTACTTTGCGATTATTCCTCTTCCGGATGGCAGCTTTAGAATGAGGTGTTGGTGCAGCCAGCTTGTTCGAACGAGATTTGCGAGGTGTAGACTTGGATGGGGTGCTGACTGTGCGTTTACGTTTCCGGGATGGTGTCTTTGTGAGGTCATCCTCGAGCACTTCGCTGTGAGCGTCGGGCTCAGAGTCGAGATCGTCGATACCTGTGATGGGCAGTTCGTCGGCATCACTGTCCTCCACAGGTTCATGATACTCATAATCAACATCCGTTTCCCGTGTTAATGACTCGTCCGCCTCATTGATCTTTTTCAGTCTGGGCTGTTTCTCAGCCCGGGTAGTCTTCTGCCTTGGAGACTCTACGGGAACGTTCCAGGATCTTCCACTTGTCTGTTCTTCGTCTGAGTCAGAGAGCGCACGGTTTTTATGATGACTCCAGGCAAAATCGTAGTAGATCCCTTTCCTGGAGTCGAGGGCGAAGCGACAGTGGAACAGCGCAACATCATTGTGTCTGAGATTTACTGAGCGTGAATGTCTAGAGGACGTGACTTGACTGGAATTTTCCTTGGGGGGTAGATCGGTTACGGTACAGTGGCGAACGACATTCGAGGGTGGTAAGATTGCTTCCGTGTCGAGGGTGAAGTACACTTCGTTCTTTTGACATGGTTGGAACCGGCTAAAAGGATACTACTCGACGACTCACTTCGGTGTGCTCCCTTCGCGGACGTACGCGAGGAAGTTCGATTGGCCTTTGAAACCAATGTATCCGAACGAACATGTTGGCCTGCGCTCCTTCCGGCTTGTCCGTCCTGAGCTCCCACATGGATGCGATGACCCCAATGCTATCATACCTCGCAGTGCCTGTTGAAACACACACCGTATCCCCGACTTCGAATACCTCTCGAGTAATCACCTCAGATCTCGAGGACCGTGGCTTTCCTATGAGGGACGGTGGCAGAAGCGACTTCGAGCGGGTAAACGAGCGGTAAAACACGGTTTGCATGTTGGTTGAGGGCTTCCAATTCTCATCCTCTGCAAGGGCCTGGTAGTCTTGTGGGATGGAGGGTCTGACGTAGAACGATTCGGATGACCAGGACGTGGATCTGTCGGTCCATGCGCTGGGGTGTACGGGGGTAACGAGCTGTTGATAGCGTTTCGAGCGACGCGAAGGCGTTGCCTGGGTCGACATAATGAACGTTAGTGGTCAAGTGCGTGACCAACGCATCTGTCACGCGTCTCAATTAGATAAACTCGGGGGATCTCTCCGACACGATATTTCTTCGTCTGATAGTACCACTCGCCGGTGAGCGTTTCTGCCAATCACTCAGCGCCATCCCCTGAACTCGTTCGCAGACAGACATGATCGTCCTGTATGGGTCATCCGCGCTCACAGAAACAAAGCGTCAGATCCTTCTACGTGACACCCAGACTATAAATGGCGATATCTTGTCTGTAGACGCTGTTTTCGTCCATCTCGTGAAATGTCGGACGCATGCGCTCGAGCAGGAGCTCAGCAATAGTCGTTCGCCTCACAGGAAATCACTCGCTGCCCTTCTTGACTATGGCAACAATGTCCAGTTACCCAGCACGCTAGACACCCTCCAAAGCGGTCGAAATATTGCCTATGTCATCCCGAGAGCAGGCTCTATATCTCCATGGAGCAGTAAGGCAACAGATATCGCAGCCATCTGCAATCTCGGAGCGCACGTCGAGAGAGTCGAGCGAGGCATCGCATACGTTTTCCGTTTGAAACAGGGCAAGACGCTAGACAACACGGTGGTTTCCCAGATCTCGCATCTACTCCATGACCGCATGACGCAAACCGTTCAATTATCTCTGCCTCATGAAGACGTGATATTTAAGCATCAAGATCCCAGCCCTTTGCGGACAGTCGAGTTGACAAGCCGAATCGATGAAGCAGTGGATGCTGCCACGGCCAAGGAACGTCTCTCTGCAGCTAACAAAGCACTGGGCCTTGCCCTCGCATCCGACGAAATCGATTACTTAATCGATGCTTTCGTTGCTGGAGCCTCTCCGATCAACCGCAACCCCACCGATGCAGAGCTCTTTATGTTCGCTCAGGTTAACTCGGAGCACTGCAGGCACAAGATTTTCAATGCCGCCTGGAGCATCGATGAAATCCCTCGCGACAAATCACTTTTCCAAATGATTAGGAATACCGAAGAGAAATGCATCAACAAGGCTATCTCTGCCTACTCCGACAACGCCGCCGTCCTCGGAGGCTCAACCATCCCCATATTTGGACTCTGGACTCAAGAATCCAGAGAAACACGCGTTTATACCTCAAATAACGTCTCGCCTAATCCCATCCTCATCAAAGTCGAGACCCACAATCACCCTACAGCAGTTTCTCCATACCCAGGAGCAGCAACAGGTTCCGGTGGGGAAATCCGGGATGAAGGTTCCGTCGGCCGAGGGTCCAAGCCCAAAGCTGGCTTGGTTGGCTTCACTGTGTCCAACCTCCGTATCCCAGGCTATGAGCAGCCATGGGAAAGTGACTTTGGTCGGCCATCCCACATCGCATCGGCCCTGGAAATCATGATGGATGGTCCACTGGGTGCCAGTGCATTCAACAATGAGTTTGGACGACCAGCCCTCGCTGGGTATTTCCGCACGTTCTCGGAGTCCGTACCTGCTTCGGAGGATGGGGCGAAGGAAATCAGGGGGTACCACAAACCTATCATGATCGCTGGTGGATACGGAAATGTACTCCCACGCTTCGCGAAGAAATCGGCCATCGAGGCTGGGGCGAAGATAATCGTATTAGGAGGCCCTGGAATGCTAATTGGTCTAGGAGGCGGGGCTGCGTCTAGCCAGGTCTCTGGTGCTGGTTCGGCAGAGCTTGATTTTGCATCTGTGCAGCGAGACAATGCAGAAATGCAGAGACGGTGTCAGCAGGTTATTGACGCGTGCATAGGTTTGGGAGATGGGAGCCCGATTCAGAGCATCCACGATGTCGGCGCCGGCGGACTATCCAATGCGTTACCCGAATTGGTGCATGATTCCGGGCTCGGAGCGACGTTTGAGATACGAGACGTTCTCGTTGCAGATAACTCCATGTCACCGATGGAGATCTGGTGCAATGAGAGTCAGGAGCGATACGTACTTGCCGTCCCCGCGGAGAAGGCTGGTGATTTCGAGGTGATTGCGAAACGAGAACGGTGCCCGTTCTCCATCGTTGGTCACGCTACGGAGGAGGAAGAACTGATCGTCACCGACCGCCTCCTTGGGAAGGATGTTATCAACCTGAAAATGTCCACCCTTTTTGGCAAGCCACCCCGTATGTCCCGGAAGGACAAAACGCGAAAGGTTTCATTCAACAACTTTGACACGTCCCTGTCCACGTACCTCCCCAATATCACCGACCCTATCTCAGTCGCAGTCGATCGCGTACTTCGCCTTCCATCCGTTGGTTCAAAGTCCTTCCTGATCACTATCGGGGATAGGTCCATCACCGGCCTAGTTACGCGCGACCAAATGGTGGGTCCTTGGCAAGTCCCTGTCGCTGACGTTGCCGTCACCCGCTCTTCCTTCGGTTTTGACCTCCTCGCCGGAGAAGCCATGGCGATGGGCGAGAGAACTCCTGTAGCTCTCCTCAGCCCCGCTGCATCCGCGCGCATGGCAATCGCAGAGTCTCTGACCAACATCGTTGCAGCCTCTATCTCGGACATCTCCCTCATCAAGCTAAGCGCTAACTGGATGTGTGCTGCGTCAAAGGAGGGTGAAGGCGCGGGATTGTACGAGGCTGTCACTGCTGTAGGTTTGGAACTTTGCCCTGCACTCGGAGTTGGTGTGCCGGTCGGCAAAGACTCAATGTCCATGTCAATGAAGTGGAAGCAAGGGGACGGACAACGAGAAGTTAGTGCACCTTTGTCACTCATTGTGACTGCATTCGCACCCGTGGATGACGTTTCCACAACTTGGACGCCACAACTCCGCACGGATGTTGGCGAGCCAACAGTCCTTGTATTTTTCGACCTTGCGGGAGGGAAGAAGCGTATGGGTGGGTCAGCGCTGGCGCAAGTGTTCAAGGAGATCGGATCGGAGGCACCAGACGTTGTTGATCCTTCCGTGCTCAAAGCCTTCTTCAGCGGGTGCCAGACCGCCAGAAAAGCAGGCTTGGTCCTTGCCTATCATGACCGATCCGACGGCGGTTTGTTTGCTACCCTTGTTGAGATGACCTTCGCGGGCCGGGTCGGCGCAGACATCACACTTGATCCATTAGGATCTCCTGGAGAGGCCATTGCGACGCTGTTCAACGAGGAGCTTGGTGCTGTCATCCAAGTACGCAAGCACGTAGTTGACGGATTGAAGTCCACGTTCGCCAACGCAGGTTTCCCTACCACTTCGATCTTCGAGATCGGTAACGTGAACGAAGACCCCACCAACCAGGCCTTCGTTATCCGAGAAAACTCTAGCATATTGTTCTCTCGAACTCGAGGACAGCTTCAGGAAATCTGGTCGGAGACGTCGTTCAGGATGCAGAGCCTTCGCGATAACGCTACCGTTGCGAAACAGGAATTTAACCTCATAAGCGACTCAAGCTACAAGGGCATATATTACGACCTCACCTTCACATATAATACACCCCCTTTCCGCGATCTGACGCACCGCCCCAAAGTCGCCATTCTACGAGAGCAAGGTGTCAATGGTCATGTCGAAATGGCTTGGGCATTCACTGAAGCCGGCTTCGATGCCGTTGACGTACACATGGACGACATCCTGAGCGGAAAAGTCTCTTTGACCAACTTCCGTGGGCTGGCCGCTTGTGGTGGTTTCTCTTACGGTGATGTCCTCGGAGCCGGAAAAGGCTGGGCTCACTCAGTTCGTCTTAACCAACTCGCGAGGACAGAGTTCCAACAGTTCTTCGAGAACGACCGCACATTCACACTTGGCGTGTGTAACGGATGTCAGTTCCTCAGCCATCTCCGTGACCTAATACCTGGTGCGGCGAACTGGCCCGATTTCAAGCAGAACGCCAGCGAGCGATTTGAAGCGCGGGTCTGCATGGTCCAGATCTCGCAAAGTGACGCTACACGGCGTTCTGTGTTCCTCCGCGACATGGCCGGCTCCAAACTCCCCGTCCCCGTCGCGCACGGAGAGGGACGGGTCTCATTCGCCAATGGCCAGTCTCAGCTGCAGGCCTTGCAGACTGCAGGTCTCGTCGCCACCCAATTTGTGGATTCTGAGGGATTGCCGACGGAAGTGTACCCTATGAACCCCAACGGAGGTGTTGATGGCATAGCTGGGGTACAGACACCGGACGGCAGGGTGCTTGCACTGATGCCTCACCCCGAACGGGCAACCACTCTGGAGAGTAATAGCTGGTACCCATCTGCATTCTCGGATGCTTGGCATGGTGTGGGTCCGTGGTTCCAGTTGTTCCAGAGCGCGAGAGCCTGGGTAAATTGATAGTGAGTTGTTTCACATTACGTTATTCAAGAGCTTGACCTATGTTGTCAGAAGCCGAATCAAGCCCTCAATGATCATTTGCATAAAGATTTATTGTTATGAGCTATTCAAAGGGCTGAGATATGTCGTCGGAAGTAGAATCAGGATCGATTTCTGATTAACTGTAGAGAAAATTATCGTTGCAAGGAAGTGTACTAGATGTATTCAGACACCGTCAATGGAATAAACTGTTCAGGACGTGCACATTGAAGGAAGTAAATTTAAGTCAATGATTATAGGTCGTAGTCACATCTTTGACTTCAGTGGCGGCTTGACATTGTATTTAGTCACAGCTTAGTCGAGTCTGTTTGCTGCGCCCGTCAGGCGTCGCTCTCCGAGGATCAGGGCCGTATACAGTACGCGCACGGACAGGTAAAGGGGCAGTAGGGCGCGGTTTCGAGCCTACGAAGCTCTCATCAAGGGGGCTTGATCGCTACCCTGACCGCCTCCAGGGCCGTTTAGGGAACCACCAGCTGTGGCAGGCGAAGGGAGTGGGCCAAAGGGGAGGGAGCACATGGTGTGCGGGCGCAACCCAACGAGAGGCTGGTGGCTTAAAGACTATGGATGAAGGTGGGTGGGGAGAAGAGGCTTCTTATATAATCAGCATGAGGGTCAGCATGACCTCAGGGCGAGGTATGCTCCCACAGGCCAACGGGCCCCGCTGCGCCTTCTGTGTTCCCGTGCCGGAACTAGCCGGTGTGGACTCTTCACCATCCACGAGGGACTCGATCTTGAAGCGCCGACACTGATCCCAAATCCATGCCAAATTATCACTACTACCACGCCATCATCCCGGCTCTGGGAAAGCATCTCGGAGATTCGAATTAAAGGCATATATAGACGGTAACGAGACGAAACTTCGCAAAAATGTATCTGAATGTCCTGATGATAGGAACGTAGTGGGTCATCTGTTCAACACATATACAAGCCCTAGAACATTCGGTCACTTGGCACGTCAGCTGATCTGGCCTGGAACGACAACCACTAAGACTCCATCGCGTCATTTTGTCACTGAAGACGCAATTCCTTGTTCGTATCAATCTGAAGGAGCTAACAGGCCCCAAAGGTTTGGCCAAGGATACTAAAAATGACAAATTCAACCGGTTAAAGAGACGCGAGGAAGTTTGGATAATCATACAATGACTGCCTCAAGGGAAGCTTCCACTCTCCCCCCGGAAAAGCCTCTTTCGCTTGCCCCCACCCGCGATAATGCTGCTAATCGGTGGTTCTGGCAAATCCTTTCTCGGGATGATACCAGGCTTGACGAAATCGCAACCCAGCCTTCTGTATTCGACGATCCCGTTACCTTGCAAGTTTATCGCCCTCCCCCACAGTACGAGAATGCTCATAGGTTTGATCCTAATGCTCGTTGGACGTGGCGAGAAGAGTTGGTTAGCGTGACATACTTTATAGCCAGTCCAGATGACTGAAAGGTCCGATAGGGTATCGTCCGGAAGATCGACATTCGTATCATGATCTGGGCCTCCATTATGTTTTTCGCGCTTGATTTGGACAGAACAAACATATCGCAGGCGAACACAGACAACTTCCTGAACGATCTACATCTCACGACGAACGATTTTAACCTCGGCAATTCCCTATACAGACTCTCGTTTTTAATTGCAGAGTTACCCTCCCAGCTCATCTCGAAGCGAGTAGGCCCAGATGTATGGATACCGACTCAGGTATTGGACATATTGATTGGCCATACTCCATAATCGTTGAGACAGGGCCTAGCTAATTCTCCTGAGCCTTGTTTCGTCCTCCCAGTTCTGGCTTACTGGACGTACCTCCTTTCTGGCAACGAGGCATGTTGGTCACACTAATACAATTCGTAAATGCTAACTTGTTGCAGGTTCCTCATTGGGCTCTTGTCGGGCGGTTTCATCCCCGACATTGTGTTATACCTGTCATACTTCTACACCAAACGTGAATGTAAGAAATTCGTTGCTTCTTTCATCGACAACTCCTCAAACTTCTACAGTACCCATACGCTTAGCGTGGTTCTGGGTCTCAAACTACCTGACCGTCGTGGTTAGCGCGTTTCTCGCAACTGGGATTCTTCTAATACATTCTGGTCACGGCGGCTGGAGATACCTGTTCCTTATCGAGGGCTTGGTTACGTTGTCAGTTGGAATTGCCTCTATCCTTTTGATGCCTCCTGGACCAACTCAAACTAAAGCGTGGTTTCGACCCCGTGGGTGGTTCACGGAACGAGAGGAAATCATTATGGTCAATCGGTTCGTTCACATTCGCATTGTTCGGCAACCACGTACACCTAAATCGGGCTTTAGGGTGCTTAGGGATGATCCTACGAAATCGGATATGCACAATCGTCAAGGTCTTACACCACTTATGATGTGGCAGTCCATATGTGATTGGCGGATGTGGCCTTTGTATATTCTCGGAATAACCCACATGAGTAGGTTCTTTTCTCCATTGATGTGCATATACTCACAGGGCTAGTGCCTGTTGGGCCTCCTCAAAATTACCTGACGCTGACCCTTCGCCGCCTTGGCTTCACGACCACACAATCCAATCTGTTAACTCTTCCTAGTACTGCCCTCGGACTTCTGACCCTTCTCATCACTTCGTACTTCGCCGAGCACATTCAGTCCCGCGTCTTAGGCTGTCTTATCCTCCAGATCTGGGCCTTTCCGCTCCTTATTGCTCTCCGGTCGTTCGGTCTCACAACTAATCAGTGGGACTACTATGTTGTGGTGACCTTGATAACCGGTTTTCCGTATGTCCACCCCATCCAGGTAGCCTGGGCTTCGACAAATTCAGGGAGCGTGAAGACTAGGACCATAAGTGCCTCTCTTTACAACATGTTTGTTCAGGCAGGGGCGATCGTTTATGTACGTTCGTCGTTTGAGAAGTCGGCTCGACCATCGTTAACGTTCAGACAAATTTGCTTAAAGGCTAATATTTACACAGCAAATGATGCTGTAAGTGATATGCCATCTGTACTTCTGCAGCCCGAATTAATGCTTTTCTGCAACAGCCGCTCTGTTTGTGTCACTTTCCTTCGCCCACTCTTAAAACACGCTAATGGACTGCAGATAAACGAGGGAATCTTGTTCTCATACTGATTTGCAGCTCAAATATAGTGCTTTACATCCTCACATTCATCTTTTACCGCGAAATGAATCGCTGGAAAGATCGTAAGTGGCAGGCGATGACAGAAAAGGTGCGTTTCCTTTGAGATGGGGCGAGTTCTATAGTTGATGTGGTATGGACAGGAACAAGCTGACTACCTTCAGGCGACCAAAGACGAAGGAAATGCACGACTTGACTTCAGGTTCGCATATTGATGGCCGCCAGGGGGTGGGTGCAAGTGTGACAATATACGCGCTACCTTATTGGACGTACAAGCGCGTGCGCAGCCCGATTGGTGGCCCGCTCAGTACCGCCGTGTGCCTTTTGCTCATCCTTATCATTTTCTTTCCATGATTGCGCATCGACCTTCTTCATTCACGCCCTTAATTAATGATTGCTTGAGCCTAACCCTGTCCCAAGTGCGCCCTTGTTTTTCCCACTCTTGTTCACTTCGTGTAGCGTCCGTCTTCGCGTATTAGACGCCCATGTATGGCCCAGCACCTCAGTCCTTCGCGCATGACCATTGATGACTGGCCATGCTGTCTCTCGAATCTTGATAACATCGCGCGCTCGTTGCTTTATATCCTTTGAATTTAATCGAGACAAACTACTCTATACAAACATAGCTTTCTGTGTATGTAAGGTCATTGTACACGCTCGAAGACTATTTTCAAGCAAAGTGCATCCGTTACTCCGAATCAGATCTGACCAATAAATTCAATGGTTGTATGTACATGTTGTTCAAGAGCCTTGGAACCTAACAAACCAAAACAACGCTGGTTCCGTGACCCACTCCGACGCGTACCTCATCAAAAATTCACCCTTTCAACGATCTCCGATTCTGACATGAACGGTGCTTTATGATTCTTCGCGGATCCGGATGATTTATATGCATCTAGAGTGCCGACAGAAAATGTCCAACATTCGGAAGACGTCGTTGTGGATGTTTCAAGATCTACCGACGCGGAAGTTGTTTCGGTGTCGTCTCAACAAGTCCGTGAAAAAACGACTTTTTTTCCTGAATCCTGATAGTGACGACGAAAACATTCCAACTTTCGAAGCTCCACTAAACACCATCGTCATGAGTCCCCTACTAGCAACAGGTGCAAACGAAGCAGTAGCTCACCCTCCAGGCGGTGCTGGGGTCTCGGCCAGTCAAAAAATGTGAAACGGAGGACGGATACAATTGTCCGACTTACAAACAAGGGGGGTTTGGTAACTTGAAGTACATCGCTGTCTAATTGCAGCAGGCTATATGACTAGGTCGAAAGAATTCGGCCGACTACCGCGAGACATCGATGGATGGGTATTCCCCCTCTCTCTGATACCGTTCTCTATTGCCATTTTGACAGGTCTCATTTCCTGATCTTCGGTGAGTTTTCGTGTTCGTCAATGGATTGATGCTACTCATCTAATTCAGATGTTGCTAGCGCATATACGCTTGTGAGGTAGTCCATGACACTATGTTCACATGACACCCTGCATGAAACTCGGTAAGTGCATGACATCCGGGGCCGAGCCTTCAGAAAATATCACTGCCCATCACATTCAATGGGCGGGCTCATGATCCTGATGATGATAATAGATTTCCACAATGACATGCAGATTAAACGAGACTCAGTACACTAGAGTACAGCGCTGTCGACGTGTCTAATAGTAATATTGGATAGAAAAGAGGTATGACCTGTCTATCCGCCAACCATATATGTGTTGTGTGCCCTCATGACATGTTGCATAGTAATATAGAAAAGAGAAGAGAGTGCTGTGATGTGTGTAAAGCCGAATAACGAATAGATAATGGCAGAAAACTCTTGTTTTTTAAGAAAACACCTCATACCCCTCCATGCTGGATCGTAGACGGATTTTATAGCCCACGTGCCTCGAGACGGCTGCGGAAGATCTTTTGGAAACCAGGAACGTGGTCAAAGTCCATGAGCGTGTAGTGTTGCCCGGGGACGTCGGTGTACGTGGGCTCGACACGGCTGAAACCTGCCCAAGGCTTGAGCTGCTTGTTCAGCCAGTCCTCTTTGCTACCACGGAGCGGGTTGGCATAGAAGACATCGAGCGACGCTGAAATCAAGCATGTCAGTACGTTGAGGGGTGGACGAGGAAAGACGATCAACTCACAAACTGAGCTACCCGGTTCGTACGTCTTACCACACTCGATGAGTGAGCCGGCGATGTCGACCCAGTGGTCAAGCCTCTCGGGCGTAAGCTGGAGTTCGAGGAGTCGCTCGGGAGGAGACAACTTCCAGACGATGTCGAGCTGTTCCTTGCGCGTGAGGGGCCTCAATGTCGGTGCGAGGTCGTTGGCATCTTGCTTGCTCACGAGACCAAGGAAATAAGAGAGGTTGAGCATACCACCCGTCCAGTCGATCTCATGCATCCGATCCGCGATGTGAGGAGGAATGTTGATGAGACCGGTGAACTTGACTTCATCGCCCATGGCTTCCAGGCGTTTGGCAACCTCGAAGGCAACAACACCACCATAAGAGTAACCGGCGATGGCATAAGGACCGTGAGGCTGCGTCCGCTTGACGGCGGCGGCGTAGGATGAAACCATCTCGTCCATGGAGCCGAAGAATGGGTGCCCGGGTTCGAAACCCCGCGCACGGAATGCGTAAAATGGCCGCTCGTTTTGGAAGTACTTCGCGAGGTTGACGAAGATGAGGACTTCGCCGACACCGGGGTGAACCATGAAGATGGGAGTCTTGTTACCCGTGAGGTTGAGAGGAACGATAGGATCGTACTCCTCGGTGCTCGCGTCCTTGGAAATCAACGAATCGACGTATTTCGCCAAGCTAGAGAGGATGGGGTGCTTGAGGATCTGGATGGTGGGGATCTCAGGCAAATCAAATGCAGTCTCTCCCTCGCGCTTGAGTCTGATAACATCGATGGAGGTACCACCGAGTTCGAAGAAGTTATCGCTAGCAGACATGTCGTTCACGTTGAGGTTGAAAATGTCAGCGTAGATGCGAGCCAAGGTCTTCTCAGTCTCGGTGGATGGGGCGATGAAGCTGGCACCGCGAGCAATGCTCAGCAACTCCTCAGCGTGGGCAATGTGCTTGGCAAGTCCGCCCTGCTTGAATTGGTTGACGAGACGAGCCCTAGAGAGCTTTCCAAGTGTCGTCCTCTCCATTTGATCGGCGGGGATAGGGACAATGAGCTGAGGGGGAAGAGTGATCATCTTCACAGAGACATCACGGAGAGCACGGTGAGTAGCGAAGAGCTTGGCGGGAGCGTCCTCGGCGTTGAGATCGAACGTCGGCGAGTAGAAAACGACGAAACCTTCAGTCTCTTGGCCGGGCGCACGGTAGGGTGCAGCAGCAAGGAGCGAGTGAGTAACACCCTCGACCTTCTGGAGGTGTGTCTCCAATTCGGGAATACCGTACGAGACACCGTGCACAATGACAGTGTCCTTGATGCGCCCGCTCAGTCTCATCTTGCTGTTTTCGATGATTCCGACATCACCAGTGCGGTACCAACCACCCTCGACGAAGCTGGAAGACGTCGCTTCGGGGTTGTTGTAGTACCGAACAAAGATCATTGGACCGCGGACTTGGAGTTCTCCACTCTGACCCGCAGGACGGGGAGTCACACCGTCTTCGGGATTCACGATGCGCATCTCGCACCCGGCAATGGGCGTGCCGAGCTCCAAGAACTCGTACGCGGGAGGCGTGGCCAAGACGTCAATGGGGTCGTAAATGCATCCAGCGCTGAAAAGACCCAGTTAGATTGCAGATGGGCCCGTGATGCACACCAATAACGTACCAGGTCTCGGTCATGCCGAAGCCGGCAGAGATGACGAAAGAAGCATCACCATTCTTCGCGAGGTTCCTCAGGGTTCTGTTGAAAGCGACAGCGGTGCTGCTGACAACAGCCTCACCGCCACTGTTGATGCGTCTCAGGGAAGCGAGGTTGATTGTCCCGAAGAGGTCGGTGCGTTTCTCGAGGTCGCGTGTAAGCTTGGCGAGCAAGAAGTTGGGTGCGAACGCGATCTCGATCGACTGAGTGCAAGTTAAACGACGGTCAGACATACAAACCCTGGAGCACGATTAATCACGAACCTTTTCCTCGATCAGGCGAAGGTATCGCAAGGGGTCAGAGAGGATGGCAGACGCGTGAACGTGTAGCTGCGAAGCACCATACAGGAGTGGTGTGAAGTGCATTTCGAGGGATCCAGCGACGTGGTCGAATCCCACCCCTGATTCAACGTTAGCACATCTGGATATTCAGTAGGCAACCATGAAACTCACAGTTCAAGATCTTGGATTGAGAAGTAAGGCCATAGCTTTGGCCCTTGGCAGAACATGCAGCGATGACAGTGCGGTGCGTGTGCACGACGGCCTTGGAGAAACCGGTCGACCCGGAGGTCAAGAAAAGGATTGCTTCATCGTCAGGCTTGGGTTGGTGGACAGCGAAGTCCGCGCCCAAGTTCTCGGCTGAAGCTTTCAGCTCGGAGAGCAAGTGGATGTCGAGACCAGGGATTGACAGCACTTGGTCAGCGCCGCTCTCGTTCGTCAACCAGGTGGCGGAAGAGAAAAGATTCTTGATGTGAGCGACGTGACCCTCCTTGTGGGCCTGCTGAGCACTCAAGGCGGGCTGCAAGCAGGGCACGTAGCCGGCGAGGAGACAGGCCCAAACGGCAGCCATGTTGTCCTCGTGTTCAGTAAGGTAGACGACAATGACCGATCCAGTGGGCTTGCCCCAGGCACGGATGGCCTTTGCCAGGGAGAGGGCATATTGACTGAATTCGCTGAACGTCTTGGTTTGGATAGAAGAATCGTGGGCAGAGGAGGAGACGAAGCCCAGTTGATGGTCAGGATATTGATAGACAGCCCGAGAGAGAACATCAACGAGTGTCTCTGGGACGGTTGAGTTTGAAAGAGAAGCCTTCAAATCATGAACGGCATCTACAGGAGCGACGGGCGAGGAAACAGCGACGGGAGCCATGAGTAGTGATGGAGATATATAAAACTAAGCTGAGTGGTAGGCTGAGTGAGTGCACGTCGAAGTCTAGGAGAAAGGGCTTGGATGATGAGTATCAGTCTGCTTGAACCCTTATCTTTTATACGTTACAGGAGGTGGATCCATTTCGCAATGACTGCACCGCTGAGCACGCATGGCTGTGTGAACGATTAATCTCAGATTCCAAATGCAAAATCGGAGGTGAGCAACTAACCAGCATCACCGATCGAAGGTTGGCTTGGCACATGGAAGTATTAGACCATGGCCGTGCCTGTGATACCGCACTGCCAACCCGGCAACGGTCGATGATAGGGTGGAGAAAGACAGGCGCGCTGCACGAGTGACTAATCTGCAATAGAAACGGAGGCGATGTTGAAGAGGGAGTGGTTAGCCGGTTGATTGAGCAACTGAAGCAGCTCACGCCGCGTCTCGGTCGCAAAAATCGTCGGTGGAGACGTGAGGGATAAGAGACCTGCCAATTGCTCGCGCACCAAACTCCAGTCGCACATCGCCAGATCGCCCCGTGACCCCCGTCCAAATGGCCCTCTTACTTCCTCGACTGAGCCTCCTGGCACCGCCCGACGCCGCACGGGGCGGACTTGCACCGACATTGGTCACCAAATCACCGCCCGGGATTCGATACCTCCATCACCCGGTTGTCTTTTCAGGTCGTAACGAGCATCAACCCGCTCTGGAGGCGGGCAGGCGGCGACTCAACATCGACGGTTTGATCAAAGTACGTCAATGATTAATTGATTCACAGCCCACACACACCGTGATACCCGGCAACGGGAACAAATCATCATCTTGTTCGCAAACATCAATCGCAATTGCCTGTAGTCCGTCAGAGAAGTTGTGGCACCGCTATGAAATACTTAAGATGACTACTCATTAGCGACAGTGTTATAATAGTTTGTTAGTTCAGGAGGCGTGCATTCGCATCGTCCGTTGCCAATGACTCGGTCGATTTTGTAGAGCTTCGGGGCGTCTCCAGATCCATACGACGTGTAACCAACTGGTCTTGCCGTGAAGTGCACCCCAGTGGACTTGTACTTACTAGGCTAGCAACTCTGGTTAGCGTCCAATACATCTCTCCAATCGGAGTTATTTGACATTCAAAGTTTAACGTCACGCTGATGCAGCATTCTTGCACTGCCGGGCCAGCTCTCTCTATCGAGACTCGGATGGCTCATCGAAACGAGTACGATGTAAGCTATCGGACCGCCATATCCCCTACACTTTAGGGGGATTGCTGATCATCCGTCAGCTTCCCAAGCTAGTTGATGAACGTGCGAAGTTCAAGCCAGCCAAACGAATGGGACGCACACCTTGTGCTCCCGCGCGGGTTTCCTTGCTGAATCATAAATTCTGGTGTGTACGCACACTGCCCCCAGGGTTGCAATCTAGGGAGCGCGAAGCGCGACCGTAGATGGTAGTCAGTGTGCGAGGAGAGGACAACCTGGGCTGTCGAACCTGTTGGCTGCGCCCGTCAGTCGCCCCTCTCCTAGGATTAGGGCCGTGTACAGTACACGCATGGACAGGCAAAGGGGCGGTGTAGGGCGTGCGGTTTCGAGCTGGCGAAAGCTCTCATCAGGGGGCTTAACCGCTACCCCAACCACCGCCCTTCCAGGGCCGTTTAGGTGAACTAAATCACTTACCAGACAGAGTCTAAGGGAGTGGGAAAAGCAGTGACCACGAGGGGTATGCACCAGCAAGCTGGGCTCGACCCTCCGCAAGATTGGCGGGTAGGGAGAAAGAGGCTTAAGGTTATATGCTCCCACGGGCCAGCCGGGTCCGGTGGCACCAGCACTTGCCCGTTCCTGGCATGCGGTACCGTGCCGGAACTAGCCGGCATGGATTCCCACCTCGCCATCCAGGTATTTGACGAAACCACACTGATAGTACTCAATCTCATCTCTCCGTATCATTTCGTCTGTCTTTCGGGTGGATGCCCTGTATCTTATTCATGCCAAAGTATCACTACTACCACGCCGTCATCCCGATTCCGGGAAAGCATCGTGGAGACTCGAATCAGAGGCATGCCTGGACGGTAACGAGACGCAACTTCACAAAGATGTATCTGAATGTCCTGATGATAGGAACATAGTGAATCATCTATTCAATACCTATACAAGCTCTAGAGCTTTAGGTCACTTGGCACGTCGGCTGATCTGGCTGGGAACGACAACCGCTAAGAGTACTAAAAATGACACACTCAACCGGTTAAAGGCACGCGAGGGAGTTTGGATGATCATACAATGACTGACTCAAAGGAAGCTTCCACTCTTCCCCCAGAAAAGCCTCTTTCGCTTGCCCCCACTCGCGATAATGCTGATAATCGGTGGTTCTGGCAAAGCCTTTCTCGGGATGATACCAGGCTTGACGAAATCGCAACCCAGCCTTCTGTATTCGACGGTCCCGTAACCTTGCAAGTTTATCGCCCTCCCCCACAGTACGAGAATGCTCATAGGTTTGATCCTAATGCTCGTTGGACGTGGCGAGAAGAGTTGGTTAGCGTGACATACTTTATAGCCAG